>MKEJ01013562.1:0-16512 GCA_001753735.1 Embelia ribes
CCAAAATGGTAAATCGGATAATTCGTTTGCGAATTCGGTGTCGATGACGAGGAGCTTAGAGGAAATGTATAGGGAAAAGGAGCATAATTTGAGAGTGTTCTCTTTTCAAGAGCTTAAGGCTGCTACTTATGATTTCAACCGGACACTAAAGATTGGAGAAGGGGGTTTTGGGGGGGTGTACAAAGGTACAATCACAGCTTCAGATGGGGAGGGTGAGCCCACTTTGGTTGCAATCAAAAAGCTCAACAAGCAGGGCAATCAGGTGATTTCGCCTTGACAAATTTTCCTTTCTTCATTCAATGTATCATAATTTTGCTATGCTTGTGGATTTTGATCTTGTATTGGTGACCTGATTTCACCTCTTGCTTAGGTTAATTTGAAATAAAGGGATTTTTAATACTTTTGTATATTTTCTTGGTTGTTTCTTAGTGATTTTAAAAATATTTGCATCATGCTTTGAAATTCTCATGTTGTAGGCAGTTCAAACCTTTTGCAAGATTTTTGGTGTTGTTTAAGTTCAGAGATTGCCTAGATGATGAATCTCAAATTCCTCAACCCAAGTGCAATGTCGAATTTGCTGAAAGATTGAAAACAGAATGGAAGGGAATGATGTAAACATTCAAGAGAGATGAGGGATTATATTTTAGTTTGAAAGTAAAGAAGATACAAAAAAGGAGGAAGATGAATGTAGTTCGGAGAAAAAGTAAAGCGTCCGAAAGATTGAAATCACTTCTTAGGATCAATCTCTTCCTATTTGAGTGAGGAAATGGAATAAGAAACAAGATTATTCCAAGCCACTCTGAATTTTGAATTACTGCATTGTACATGTTACCCTATCAGAAGTGGATTCATACGAAATAGAGAATTACGAATTACAATGGCTGAGGTTCAATTTCGTAGTTTTGGAATGGTAACGGTCATGTCCTTCCTTTAATATTTTCTCTCTCTTTTTTTAATTTGTATAGGGTCACAAACAATGGCTGGCCGAGGTTCAATTTCTTGGTATTGTCGATCACCCAAACCTAGTGAAACTGCTTGGATATTGTTGTGAGGATGGGGAGAGAGGGATGCAACGACTATTGGTGTATCAATACATGCCCAACAAGAGCTTAGAGGATCATCTCTTTAGCAGAGCTACAGCTACTCTCCCTTGGAAAACCAGATTGGAAATTATGCTCGGTGCAGCTCAAGGATTGGATTATCTTCATGAAGGGTTAGACGTCCAGGTTCGATATATGATTTTTACATTTCATTTCTCACATTTTGTTTTAGGTTAGTGTTTTTTTCCATTGGTCATTAGCTTAAGAGAAAGTTGTGCTATCAGCTTGAACATCAAATGACTTCGGATTATAATGATGCAGTAATACATATTATTGCCATCATGAGTTCTGATTTCATGTCTCTAGAGTGTAAAATGATCGCTAGGGCATTATGTCTATGGCCTTTATTTGATAAAATAAATAGGGAAGTTCATTAGTGGTTAGTGGATGATCCGTTAGAAGGTCGGTTCAAGCCCTACTTGTTTATACTTTTACATTGGAAGTTCTCTAGGCTCTGTTGAGCTATATCGGCTTCAGCCGTAGTCTATTTGCTACTGGGACTAACTAGGGAATAATTTTCCAGCTTGTTTTATAAATTCGCTGCGCTAGGGCCTGGCAAGCTCTGGCAGGACTCGTTTTACAAATTAGGCCACCAGACTGCCACTCCAAAACAGCAAAATGTCCAACCAATGTGAGACGGAAAATGTAGGACTAGTGGATTAGTCAGCAATAATCATCGAAAGTACTGTTTTAAGTGGTCATATTTTTGTTATTTTAATTGCCTTTCATACCGTGCTTTGTTTGGAAAGGATATGCCAGTTCATAAAAGTTTTCGCTGCTTTTGTATTCTGCCAGGTGATATTTCGAGATTTTAAAGCTTCCAATATACTCTTGGATAAAGACTTTAAACCTAAGCTTTCCGACTTCGGGCTAGCTAGGGAAGGCCCAAATGGTGATCGCACACATGTATCCACAGCTGTAAGTAAATGATGTATAATTGGTAGTACTAGATCAAAATAAGGTTTCATATTCTACAATCTACAATACATGTAAACTTTGAGAATATTCTATTTTTTTATGACACTTGAACCCTAAAAATTTAGTGACGCTCGACACTCGAACCAAGGTATAAAACTATAAGTTGGAGACTAGTAGGTGGACATGTATACGTCGAAGGGTTGACATTAATTGTTGCGTCTTTGTTTTCTATTTTTCCTTTCTAAACTAACCCTTCATGCATTATCTATTTTACTTTATTTTAGATTGTAGATGCATATATTCTATATTTGAATGAATGTTGTGGGATAGATAGATTGTGAATGTAGGAAAATTTAGAAATAACTGTGATATCAATGAAGAATTTTCTGTTTCTTGTGTACTTTTTGCAAAATTTTTATACTAGAATTCCAAAATTTTATATTAGGTGGTTGGGACTTACGGGTATGCTGCCCCAGAGTATCTTGACACAGGCCACCTCACAAGCAAAAGCGATATATACAGTTTTGGTGTAGTGCTTTACGAAATTATCACGGGAAGGCGAACAGTCGACAGAAACCGGCCATCCATGGAACAAAAGCTTCTAGAATGGGTTAAACAGTACCCAGTTGATGGTAAGAGATTTAGCTTGATAATTGATCCAGAAATCAGAAATCAGTGCTCTATTGGAGCTGCTAAGAAGGTTGCCAAGCTGGCAGATAGCTGTTTGAGCAAGAACCAAAATTCTCGACCAACAATGACTCAGATAGCGGAGACCTTGAAAGAAGCAATAGAGGAATCGAACGAGGTAGTTTCAAACCGAAATAGGTGAGCTTTTCAACATCAACTGTATGTTTGTAGCCAATGCTATTAACCGTTGTGGTCGTGACAAGCTTCTTGTTGTGCCACATCAGCAGTTGGGTTGATGTGGCACAACCGGCAGCATTTTTTCCAGGTTTTTAATTTTGTCAAGATTTGTATTTGGATGAACACGTGTTTGCCAATTAGGTTTGAGATCAATGTTTATGGTTTATTGTGTGTATATAAAAGCCTTCATTGAAGTGAATAAAATGGCTTTGAGGTTTTTATGAATTTTGAGATTTGTATGAACTTATAGGTTATCAAGTTCGGATGAAGTGAAATGGAATAATTTTTGTGCTATCATTTGTTTCTATAGTCTTTGAAGCTCCGTTCCGTTGGAAATGTAATAAGCAGCTAAGTTCAATTGGAGCTACAAAAGCCTATGCAAATTGAAATTCGCATGAGCTATACCTGAAGTTCTGACGAGGAGAAAATGGAATAAGATCTAGCCTTTCATATCCTGTTTGTACAAACAAGACGATTTATATTAACTTGTAGTTAGCTCTTGAACCAAAAAGGCTTGGTTCAAATAATTGTTGAAGGAAACAAAAAAATAATTAATTTGGAAATTATTCCTGGAATGTATAAGCACAAATGGAGAATTTTGTCTGACCACTTTTGTAGGAAGAAAAATAACTTTGCCATTTCCAGCATTTTTTCTGTGAAATGGAGAAGAGATTAACTGTCATTCAAGCAGTAGCCACAGCAGGTCACTCTCTCTCTCCCCTTACCCTATGTCTAGCATCTATATACCTTTTTCTCCTTTCATCACTTATGTGTGATGTGATTACAGGTAAGGATTCATGTTTGGTAGAGAATCTGCTCACAAGGAGATTGGGAATTTAATATAACAGCTTCGCAATTCAAAATCCTATTCTGATTCTTCTCCAAGCTCCTGGAATTGTAATCCTCTTCTCTCTATATACTCCACACCTCTTTTTGCCCCTTCCATGACCCTTGATATAATTAGTCTGAATTTCCAAATAAAATAACTGAACATTTGTATAAATGACCCCTAATACCAGTATTGATCTTCCAAGTAGAAATTTTACATAAAGAGAGTAGCAACTTTCGGTTTTCACTTCCGTACTCAATGGAGCTAGAAAGCTTAAAATGTAGAGAATGATATAAATTGTCTTTACATGATTGTGTGTTCCATACTTGCAATATCTGTAATGGCATTAAAAGTAATTTATACACATGATAAGTTGTTTTATTTAGAAATTCGGACTAATTATATCAAAGGGGCACGGAAGGGGCGACAATTAAGGGATAGAGGATCTGGAGTCATATGTATGTTGTCTAGCTGGATGCACTTGTTTATATATGCTCTATGTGTTTCTATTCATATTGGAGGATTGGTTGCTTAACGAATGGCAATTCAACTATCCGAAGATAATCTCAAGATATAATTGATCAAAAGTTAACCATAGCTAATGCTAACAAGCCCATTTACACCACAGAGACGAAGGGAACGTTCTAAAAAACGCAAAGGAAACACATAAGAGTTTGAAAAGGAAATAACACCTAAAACACAAAAGAAATTCCTGTCACAAAAGATAGGACAAAACAAGTATCGCCCGGACGAAAGTTTCAGTCACTTGTGACTGATGCCCATCAGTCCACGGGCAGCATAATCCTGCCCAATTTCCTCCAAAACTGGCATCTCTGACTTTTGTCAACCATCATTGTGTGGGCGATCCTTTCCCCATCGGTGTGATCCACTATGTCCTGCATTTTATATGTTTGTGTTTGTTGTAGTAAGAGGGAGAATATAATTTGAATACATAATTGATATTATCCAATGCAATAGTCTTAAGCTAAGTATTTTGTGATTTTTGGTTTGAGATTATACCTAAAGATGGTATATGGCCTATTAGTACGAGTGAGGCTCCAGTGGATTGCTTATTCAAATTTTTGTGCTTTTGTCAATATTAGTGCTCCTTACGCATTGCATTGATTGAGGTTAGAAGGTATGCTGGTTCACTGGTACAGGTCGTGGTGTTTGATTAAACTGGCCATGTTTCTCAGTTTCACATTGTTTGTTTTGATTTTGTTAGATCAGAGGTTCTTCAACCAAGTGATGATATATCACTCACATTTTGTATGCATACGGATCTGTTGTTGGAAAAGAAAGTGTATTCTCTCTTGTCCATGAACTTTTTAATTAGGAAGTTTTCTCCCTGGTTACATTTTCCCATGATAAAACCTTGCTCCCGGTATAGCTTAAGTGAAAACAAAGCCAGGAATGTCAATATACTTTTTATTTAGACAGGAAGTTTTAATAGACACAAAAAGAGAGAGAATATTATGTACATATATTTATCTGAAGTGAGGGATAAAAAATCCTCATTATCAATCTCCTATACGAGTATATGACACTGAATTCTTGAAGTTACATTGGGGCTTTACAGCATACCCTGATAACCCTGGCAAGTATCAACAAATACTTTTTTCTTCCTTTCAGAATTTCAATACAATTTTTAAACTTATAATTTTCTTGTTATGAACATCCGCCGAGCTACGCTATTTATGCAAGACGTATGGTTTTATCCGGGATCTGTTATTTTACTTTAGTGTGTATGAGTCTTCTCACCACTATATATTTAATATGTATTTAAACTAGAGCAGCCTCCTTTGTCTTCTTCTCGCTTTTCTCTCTGATGTGTCCGACATAAAGGTTAGTTCTAGTAGAATCACTCTCTGGAAGTCTACTTCTCAGACCGCCTTCTGACATGCTCTTCACGAACTCTACCAAGTGCCTCCAGTTCTCCCCTTCGAATAACCGTTTATTCATTCTCAAAAACGTAAATGCGCTTAGACCATTTCCTGAATCGGATTGACTTGTAGCTAGAACCTGCGTATAAGCGCCTGCATCGTACCTCTCGAGCGCATTCTCCCCAGCAAGTTCTATCCCTGCAGATTTAGTTGCCATCTTCACTTGCCGTACCAATCCTTCTGGGGAGCAATTCACGTGCTGCGGTTGTTCCCAATCTCTCATCTCCATACATATGAAGTTCAACACTACTCCGTGTCTACTCATCATACGGGCTATGGGTAGATAACCGTCTCTGTGCCTGGTGTTGTAGTATCCAGCTGTCAGCTCGGCGGCGTGAGATCTAGTTCCGTAGTGCCAGTGTATCCCAGCCACTTTTCCCGATAGTTTAGCTCCGGTTCCTTGGTATATATCTTTTGCTGCTGATAAGATTCTGTCACCATGTTGAAGTAGCATTTCGCTGTACCACTGTAGAAAGAACTGTCCGTACTCTTGGTTCCATGTTCCGTCCCTCTTGAAAAATGCGGTGTCTTCAGGTAATTGGTTATATTGCCCTGAATTGTGGGGTCCACTTCTTCCCCAGTTTTTATTCCCTATCGCCTCTGCCGCTGCTTGCAATGAAGCCTTCATGTACTGTTTGTAAAGGTAACTTATTAGAGAATCGAAAGTTTTTATTTTTTTCCTGAGGCTATAACCACATATGTAGATTCATTATATACATTACGTACATGGTCAGTGAATTCTTTTATTATATTTTAGAATATAGTAAAATGACAATAGGGCCATCGCATACGAAGAATGTAATTACCTTGTCATAGCACTGAAATTCTCCGATTCCAGGAAACCTCCAGGTTCCATTCCTTTCTGGATAGGATGGATATCTGATCTCTCCACAAGGCCCCATTCCCACTTGAATTTCCTTCATTTAAGAGAAACCTTGAATTTTGAGTTTCCACAGCAAAAATATGTCTATGCTTATGGAATGCTCTACTTTGACAACATTTTGAAGTGGAAAGAGTTCAGTTGCCATTTTGGCCTTATGTTTTGATTCGGTTCTTTGTTCTAAGCCTAGTTGAGTATGGCCAAATATGATCTTGAGTTTCTAACTCAGAAGTAGATTGTCGATCTTGTTTTACCTTCACCCACTCTAGATTTAGCAACAGTTCTAGATTTATACGGAAGCCAAAGGTGGCTTGATATCATTTCTTGTGGTTTAGTTTATGTCCTATTTCATTAACTTTTACTTTTTTTTGGTCCGTGATGAAGTTTTTACTTTTTACCACAAAACTTACCTTTGTAAGGCCAACTATTGGAGAAGCAAATACATGTACATTTATATTTTACTTGAGGCTTGTTATTCTTTTGTGGTTCAATGTGGGACAGCAGAGATAAGTACGATCTATTAGAAGTTAGAACCACATCGTATAATTCTGTTCCTTTCAGGAGCAGGAGTTTTAGATCATTGTTTGCTAATTTGCTTGCTAGATACAGTGTAGGAGCTTCGGCACCGGGCATGCCCTTTTTTTTATATTTTTGTTGCCGCGTTATTTTACTTTTCAGATATCATTTTCCAAACATATTATAAGCCCTCGAACCTAGAACCATGAGAGACTTAGGCATAGAGTTTACCTCGATTACATCCCCTAGGTAATCCTTGAATCTGTCTCTAAAGCTTCTCATGTAATCAGAGTAGACCTGAATGGGTGTTCTTCCTCTAAGCACGGGTAATGAGTCGCAGCCTAGTGAGACGTATTCAGGATTTCTTCGCCCTGACCTGTCTGTATAGACGAGGTCGGGATTTTTACTCATTTCTTCTAGAACCCATGGGGGTAATGGGATACTGGAAATCAAGAAAAGTGTTAACACAATTATCAACTGGGATGTTATAAACATTTTAATTGAAAATACCTAGAAAAGAAGAAAATTACTTAAAGAAATTTATAAAAATGCAATACAAGAATTTTTTTGTTATAGAGATTTATTCAAGAAATCCAGTCCAAAATAAAATCATCGGCCTCCCAATAAGAAATTATATATCAAGGAACCATAACATGTAATAATTAATTGATAGATCCTAGTAGGTTTGGTTGAGTTCATTTACATGTTTGATTATAAGTTTCATAGATTTTAATTTATAGACACCGCTAGTCAAAAGATTTTTTTTACGCCATCTGGTTTTAATGGGTAACAAATAATCGTTGGTGAATTTAAGGGCATTCCATAAATAAGATTCTTGATGAGCCGTCACTCAATCCAGATCCCCTGGTGTAAAATGATATTTAATGGGCGGTAGTATACGCTAAACCCATTTTTTTAATATTAAGCAACAATTATATGTTTATGTACCTGCAAGAATCGCCGACGTTGCCTCCACACTGATGGAATGACATAACGACCTGAAGCTTCAGGCCATGCCTTTGAACCATACTCACAAGCTCGGCATACCCTTCCCAGTTATACTTCAAAGGCCCATCCTTTTCCACCAACCCCCACCAAGCATCGACCATTACTCCTTCAACCCCTGCACTTTTCAGGGCCATCAAGCTTGCGTTCATTGCCTTCGGCTTGTTGAGGTGTCCTCCTAGTGACACGGTGTCGAGCGGGAGCATCACAAACACGGGCACCCGAGAATCAGTCTTTGCATGAGTGCTCGTGACTCTGTGAAGCTTTTCCCACTTCTCATTTCTCCTGTCTTCATAACTCAAGGTTCTTTCACCTGAGAGCTGAGCCATTTGCATCAAGTTTTTAACTTTTAAACGATTTGATGACTTGATTTGCGCAAAACAAATCATACTGGGGAAGTCATCAAAATTTTTGAAAATTTTGGTGTCTTTTAATTTGATAAAAGATGTAGATGAACGAAGTGTCAAAGCCATATTGTGTTTTTCTTGGTTATGTGAAGAGATAAGGGAATGAGTGAGTGAATGAAGGCATTGGTTGGTACCATTTATAAAGGGAAATTTGCATGTCCTTTTTGAAGGAGACAATATTTGTGGGCTCCATTTCAAAGAGAAAAGTGCAAGCAATAGTTTTTGAAGTCATATTTTTACGCGGTTCATATTTAATTTATGTTTCCTACACCAAAATTTGAAACCGGGATAAGACGTCATGTCTGTGTTTCTATGTTACCTGCACCTTTGCAAAGGTAACCTCAAGTGTTTAGCACCCAATTACCCAATTAAATATCTTGAATGATGCTACCTGTTCTGATGCTTTTTATATGTTTCTATGTTAAGTGCACCTTAAATGGTATCTAATAAATTTTTTTGTTTATTTTATTGTGTAAATTTTTTTTTCCGTTGCATTAAAATTGGATTCCGATTGAGAGTATTTGATTGTATTCGATCGAAAGAAAAAACTTCGTGTGGCGATATGGGGGTGAAAAAAAAAAATTAATGCCTATTTTCTATCAGTTTAATATAGCATTAGAGCCCGCAATTCGAGCCTTCTAAATCTTTTCCCTCATCCCTTTCTATATCCGGCCCTCACTACATGGTCGGACCACCTCTGGCTTTTATCCACCGGCATGGTTGGGATTGACACTACCACGACCGAACTACATACAACCGTGGCTCAACCCGCAGCTGTCCAAATTGAGACATCTACAAAAAAAATCAAAGATTCATTACAGACATCTCCTCTTTGTTTTACAACCATTCCGTCGATCATCCAAGTTTGTCGGTTGTAGATAAACCTCATACAGGTGACAACTATTCTACATGGCACTAAGATACTTTTCATAAACTTGTGGAGGAAAATAAATTTGGGCTTGTTCATGGATAGTTCCTACGACCAAACGATAGCGACCTTCACGATTTGTGGAATCGTTGCTTGATCATGGTGATATGTTGGATCACGAGCAACATTGATGGTGCACTCGCCAGTAGCCTTAGTTCATGTGACACACCTACCAGCCTTTGTACCGAACTAGAGACGCGCTATAAGAATGGTAATCAAGCACACAAATTTAGACTTCGCTACAACTTGCAATTACTCAGTAGAACAACACCTCTACCACCAAATACTACCAATAGATGAAATCATCCTGGGAAGATTTGGATGCAATGTGGATATCGAGAATAAAAATCGGAAGAATAGGTATTTGAATTGCTTATTGGTTTAAATGACTTATATACCCAAATACGAAGTTAGATTTTCGCCTTTAATCCATTTTCGACTTTGGGCCATGTGTTTCACCCACTCTAAAACGAAGAAGACTAGTGTGGGATTCGGTCTAGGCCCTTCCCTGACACTTCGACCATGACCTCTTGGTGGCCCAATGCATCCATACCACCCGAGCATAAACAAACCTCTGAAAAATCCTCTAAGTGTTCATATAAAACATTTAAGCTCTGTGTGTTGCAACAATTACTCGTGCAGAAAAAAGATCGAAAGAAAATCTCTTCACACAAAATTATTGACGCAAGTGCAATATTTTTTTCTCTCACATTTACAAAAAAAACTTGCACCAAATGTGGCTTAAAGTAACTTGAGGGTTAGAAATCCGCAATGATAATATTTTTAATTGCAAAATCTCATTTCAACTATAATATTTTTTAAAATAGAATATTAGCACAGAAGACTCTGTAGCTGTTGATTGATTGAGTTTTTTACGATTAATTTACTTTTGTGTAGATATGATAGCATTGCATCTTTATCATATCTTTATTTTCCTTGTATATGTATGACTCCATAATTATATAATTGAGAGGGAGGCTACTAGTTTGGGGTAAGTCTACAATTATTTTACTAGCTCACCCGCCATCACCACCGTATCTACGGCCCATGTTTATTACCTTACGATGACTACACTTTTCCGTAGCACAACTAAATAGTTTAAGGATACGCTATTCGATGGCCTCTTGCTAATACTTTTATAGTTATTCGCAATCTTGATGTTGAGGAGCCTACATGCTTCTCTGAGGCCGTCCGACATCTGCGATGGTGGGAGGTGATGAATGATGAATTCACGGTCCTTCTTGGGAATGGAACGTGAGATCTTTTTCTTCCCTCCTCGAGGCAAAATATTGTGGGGGTACAAGTGGGTGTTTAAATTGAAGCGAAAACTTGATGGGACAATTGATCGGTACAAAGCCCATTTAATGGCTAAGAGTTTTCATCCGTGAGAAGGTCTCGATTATGGTGATACGTATGTTCCAATTGTTTAATCCATTACTATTCGTCTTATTTTGTCCATTACAATTTCTGCAGGTTGGCCTATTTCATAGTTGGATGTTAGTATTGTTTTCTGCCATGTGCATCTTGAGAAGGATGTTTATATGTAACAACATTTGGGATTATACACCAATCATTTCCTCGTCACGTGTGTAAGCTTTTCCGGTCACAATATGGATTGAAACAAGCCCCTTGGACTTGGTATTATTGTTCTAGTCCTTATACTCGCGCGGGTTTCATAGTAGTCGCTTGGATTCTCCATAATTTATCTTGCATATTGCCTCCTTTCGACTATATGTATTGGTTTATGTCGATGATATTATTGGGATTGGATCATGTTCTGCAGCTATTTCTAGCGTGATTTCTAACCTTCGATAGGTATTCAAAGTTAGGGATCTCGGACCTCTTCATCATTTCCTAGGCATCTTTGGACTTCCAACTTCCGATGGTCTGCAATATATTCATGATTTCTTCAAATGCACTAATATGCTTGGTACTAAGCCTGTTACTTCTCCCATAGGTGCCTTAACCAAACCGAGTCAGTTTGATAGCCCCTTATTTGATGATCTGACACTTTATCGTAGCATAATTGGTGCCTTGCAATACATTGCTATTACCAAGATGAATGTCTAGTTCACATTTAATTGTGTGTATCGGGTTTTTTCATCAACCGTATCTTGCTCATTAGGGTGTGGTCAAGCGCATCCTCCATTGCCTTAAAGATGTTATACATTATGGCTTGCTATTTCGGTAGAGTTACACCTCAGTTTCGTGTCTTTTTTTATGCTAATTGGGCTAGTTGTCTGGATGATCGTCATTCTACGACTGGATACTTTGTTTTTCTTGGTGCAAACCTTATTTTGTGGGCCTCTAAGAAGCAACATACAGTACCTCGATCTAGTATCGAGGCCAAGTATTGGACAATTGCTAATGCCATTGCGAAGATTACTTAGTTGCGCACACTTTTGGTCTTCCACTTTCTGCTCCAGCTATTTTACATTGTGATAACATTGGTGATACTTACCTTACTGCCAATCTAACTTTTTAAGTGTACACGAAGCATATCGAGATCTATTATTATTTCGTACGTGATTAGGTTGTCGCCAAGTAGTTATATATTCTCTTTTCTCGGGATTAACTTTCTAACGCCTTTACTAAGCCTTTGAGCGCCTGTGTTACGGAAATCTTATAAATAAACTTTCATCATTTTATTATAAAATAAGACTCTTGGCTGGTATTAAGAAATGTTGTACCAACAAATTGCCTTTTTGGTTTGCATAAAATGTGTGCCTTTTAAACTTTTACTTAAAAAAATGTGTGTTTGCTGCAATAGAAAAAAGTATATTTATTTATAATTTCAAGATACAAAATTATATTTTTGTAAAAGTATTGATTTTGATACATTTTGATTGGACCTAAAACGTGTAGATTTTTACTTATTAAGTACATTAAGGTATATCGCAGTTTTCTTGATAAATACCCGAGTATTGAATCTCAAGGACTTTTATATGTGAAAAAAATCTTAAGAAAATTTGAATCGCGCTATCTCAACGGAACAATTTATTTTTGTATAAAAACTAGATTAATTAATTATACTCTTACTTTCTCCTTGGTGTTTTGAAATAGGAAATGCTTGTGGTATGACTAAATTGACAGTTTAACAAATAAAAACGTGAACAATAATAATAAAAAAATTGCCTATGATGGGAAATTTGATAGATTAGTTTTTGTCCCTAATTATCCTAAATGATGAGCTCCAATTGAGTTTGTTTAGAAAATTATCGAGCATTTATTATTTGGTTTATTTCGATCTAGTGCGTCATCGAAATCTTGTCAGATTTCATAATTACGCCTAGACGATTTATAAGTTACGTCAGACAGGTTCAAGAACCCTAGATTTTTAGACTAAATCAATTTTTTAGATTAATATTCTCCTAAATGATAAGTTCCGGTTGAATTTTTCTAGAAAATTATTGACATTTATTATTTGGTTTATCTCGACCTAGTGTGTCATCGGGAGCATGTCGGACTCCATAATTATGCCTAGATAATTTCTAAGTTACTTCCAACGGATTTGAAAACCCTAAATTCCTAAGTTAATTTTTTTGAGATACAAATTTGACGAAATCGTTCTCATCAATTAGAGTGTTAACGGGTTCAACTAATCATCCCCTAGTTAAAAGTAACGCTACTCTAACATAATGAAATTAAGCATAACAACATAAAATTGAAAGCATAAAAATGTAAACATTACAACATTTAAATTAAGATATAAAAATAAAAACATGGTTAAAACAACAATTATAAAATATAAAGCCTGAAAATTAAACAAGTTAAGCGAGAAGAATTTCACTTATAAACTTGATGAACTCAAAATTAAAACAACTTTGTGGAAAGAAAACTTCACCAAATTAAGCTACAATCACCAAAAAGTTTGTCTTCAACGTGAGAATAAGAACAAAATAAAAAGTAAAAAAAGAAGAAGAAAAAGAAGAAAGAAGTGAGAGTAAAAACTAAGAAGCAACGAAAACTAATCAAAAGTTGTATGAATAATACATGAATAACCAACTCTTTTTATAGTCTTTCAGCTTTAGTATCTTTTAAGTCTTCTTATGTTGTGTGTTGGCTTGAAGTGGAGTGTGTGTGAAGGTTGAATGTTGGGAGGTTGAAAAGTTGAGTGTTCGCATTGAGGTGGAGTATGTGAGAGGATTGAGTTGGCAAAAGTAAGAGTTGTTGAACAGTTGAGTGTAATATAATCCAGTAAGTTCGATCGATCGAACTTATGATTCAACCGATCCAACTTTTTGGATTTTAGAAAATTCTTCATTTTTATCGATTTGTATGCATCTAATATTTGGATTTGAGTACTTGAACCTCTTTGATGATCATGGATTCCCGAAAAATTTCCAAAACAACTATTTTGGCTTTTTTAATATTTTTTCCTGAAAAGCACGTAAAAATAATTAATACCGAAAACTAGTGTGAAATGTGCATCGGATGTCAAATAATTTCAGCTATAATTCAAGGCTAACACTCTTATTTTATACAATTTTATACCCTAATGACATTTCTCATAAAAGTATATTTTTTCATAATTTACATCAGTACCAATCATTTTTCACAATTATTCTATATTTGTTTTTACAATTTCTACATGATACATATATAATACTTGTAATTATATTAAAAAATATATTTTTCCAGCACGTCACCATTAACATTGTAGTTGAGGTGCTGGTCCTCCATGGGATAGTGGATCATTTTAATCATTGAAATCACAATGATTGAGTTATTGCAAATACTGTCATTAAAAATCTGACTTTCCACATGAAAATCATGACTTTCAAGTCATCTTATGATCTAATTTTATGCACGATTTCAATGGAAGTCCACTCAATACAATAATATTTTTTACTAAAATTTACAAAAATAATTGTAATTTTCAGAATAAACTATTATAAATTGAAAAAAAAATTAATACTAGTATTTCTTATATAAAAATAATCATAGTATTTTTTTTCCCAATTTATAGTAATTCATCATTCCAATATAATATAGTACCGTATAAAAAAATTTCTTATTCAATTTCCTGAAACAGCTTCTTGTATTGAGTTTGATTTCCGATTTCAATGGAGAGGATTCATAATGTTCTCTTACGAAAATTGTTCGTAATATGCTTATCGAAACTTGTGTTTTTTTCATATGAAAATATGATCAGATTTCGACAATTTCAAAACTCTAAAAAAACCTACATTAGTAGTTCTGCTTGGTTCACAATTAAACTCAAAAAGGGTAACGCGTCTTCATTTTCTAAGAAAAGTAGTATTGACGTAAATTTTACCGGCTTCAGAATTTGTACGAGAATGATACACGTCCAAACTTGCATGTTTATCGTATTAGTTTGTTATCCAGAAGGGTAATCTAATTTTATTCCCATACTTTAGAAGTGCTTTGAGCCGAGTGCTAACATGTTTAAACTTGGCTTGATAATTGCTTAAATCAAATTATGCTAAGCTTGTTGTTTTCATGCAAATCAATAATATATCATGAATTATAGTTGTGAAAACCTGAGGAACTCGTACCAGATTTAAACGAGTTCAATTTGAATCAAAATCAGATTCAGAGGTAACAAATATTATCTGGTAAATAATGTTAAAATTACATTTGGTAAAGGTCCCAATGAACCCGGGTCTACTTGTCAAAAGTGTTGGATAACCTCTATCTGGTACATACGGTCCATTAATTTTAGAATTAGCTGCTTAGGTTTAATGAAAAATTTTCATTTAATAAGCCATTAATTCAAAAATCAATAACCAGAATACATTGGACAAGGATTGCCCAATACCACTACTATGCAGTCCGCCGCTTTCCGGTCCCAAGGATGGGTTTGCTGTGTAGACTTTGTAGGTATCACATGCTCCTCGGATAACAAAAGAAAAAAGTGCCATCTTATAAAGATATGATTGAATTGTCACTGAGCCGTATGAGGACAACCGAAACACAAGATAATGTAATATAGACAGATCATTATCTTCATATATTAATGCACTGAGTCCAAAATTTTTGAAAAACAGTACAGAGATAGTGATATATTTTCTTCATTCTTAGAAATGGATAGAGACACGCTCTTTTGGCAGGGATGCTTGGCATCTTCTCTCCGCCGTGTTTGAGCAGCTCATTGGAGATTAAATATATGTATTTTCGAAAAAATATTAAATAAAAAAAATACATTTAATCTTAATCATTGATTTGAAAATTAATAATTTGGATGCGCTAGATAGAAATTGCCTAGTACCTTTGTAGGGTGGCTCCCCGGTTACTTAAAAATCATAAAACTCTCTAGATAAATTTATAAGAAATATTGAGAAAAAGAGTTGTGCATTATGTTACTTTCGTTCTAATCGAGATAGATTGTCTGGCAAGTATACTGGGCATCTTTTGTCTGGTGTATTTGGGTCGTTGATTGGAGATTAAATATATGGATTCTAAATAAAAAAAAAATAAATAAAAATATTTATTTAATTTTTGCTGCTGATTTGAAAATTAATGTTCGGATGCACTGAATAAAAGTTGACTCACAACTTTGCCGGGAAGCTCCCTAGTTCCTTAGAAATCATAAAACAGTCGAGATAGATTTGTAAGAAATATTGAGAAATTTTTTTTCGCATTCTGCTGCTTTCGTTCTAATCGTAATATGTATTTGTAAAATTTTTTGATACGTGTCCCATAAATTTATGTATTTTAAATTAAAACTTATTATAATAGAAGTCTTCCAAAAATAAATTCTTGAAAAATAAATTATTAAATTATATTATTTTATTTAGAAAAATTACCTTAATAAAATTGCTCTAACTAAATCTTCTTTAAAATATAAGAGGCGTATATTTAAAATACAGAGTCAAAAACTCACTCTATGTATTGGAACAAAAATATAATATTATAATTTTAAAGAGATAAAAATTTATTTATGTTGTATAATTACATAAATACTGTCCATTTTACTATTTTTTATCTATATGTGAAAAGTATCCTAATAACTTATTGATACGTGTCCCATTAGTTTAGAATTTTCATAAAATAAAAAATTATCATAATAAAACTCCACCAAAAATAATTTCTTGAAAAATATAACTTATTAAAATTGTTCACCATATTTTCGTTACAATATTTTTTATGATAACTAAA
>MKEJ01013566.1:0-11435 GCA_001753735.1 Embelia ribes
GCACTTTCAGGTACTTGCGCGTATTCGCAGGCCCCTCGGGCGAAACACCTTGTTTGTGTTCTCTGACAGATATTTATGGGGAGCATATATCCGAATCTCGTTCAGGTATACACTCTTCATTTATTATTTCGTTATTACTTGTTTCATTGTGCGTTAGAGATAAAAGAGTGAAGAAATGCATGATTTGAGCTCAAAACAAAGCGGATTTGACAAATCGAATTTTCCTGAGACTCTTGGTAACTAAATTAAAATATTTGAGATGTTTCGAAATTGTTTAAGAAGTATCCAAAGATCAAAAATTGAAAAAATTATCGAAGAGACCAGGAACCAAGGCAGAACATTTTTGACCGATCGGCCCTTACTTGGAGTAGTTGGGCTAGTTGAATTCAAAGCATGTGCTCTACACATGCTATGTACGTGATAATCTTATTTATATTATTCTATTTCAAAATTTGATTTAAAAATTGATCTAACGGTCAGATTAAACCTAGTCTCTTGTAAGGGTATAAAACCCTAGCCTACTTTGTTTCTTCCATCCATCAATCCTTTCATAGTTTGAAATTTTTTTCTTGGCTACAGCTTCGGAAAAACTCTCTCTAGGAGACGTGTGGCACCTTCTGAGACAAAATTTATATTTAGTCTGCAGAGTTTCAATCTAAAGACCAAAACGTCTTATTTTTGTTGCAAGTGACCGATTTGGTTCACATATTTTGGAAAAAGTAACAGATTTGGTTAATTTCATGTATTTTCCTATTATTAGAAATCCATGGGTGGACAAAATAGTAAACAAAAGCTACATAAGTGATTGTAAAAGTAGTAATTTATTGCTTAGTATACCATGCTTCAGTCAATTGATTTGATTTTCATGATTTAGGATGGGTTAGCTATGTCAATTTCTCAAAACTTGTGGACTATCATTGTCACAATTGAAACTATAGGGAACATGTAGAATTGTTTTGAAACTACGGGGACCATTTTTGTTAATGAACAATTAAATATAGATCATGCATATTAGAGTTAGTACGGGGAATATATAACTCAATTTCATTGTATGATAAAAAAAAAGTTGCAGTATTTAATTCTTCATTATGTGGCTTTTATGCTGCATTTATATGTACATAAATTATTTTGGATCACAATTTACCATTCGTCTTGATTAGGATCGTATTTATGTACAAGTACCTATTAATTTGTCTTAATTATTACAACCCCTTATTTCTAGTAAATTGAATTTATCGTTCTTCCACTTTTGTTTAAGGGAATTTGCATTGATAACTTATTTTAAATATAGGATGAATTACACTAACGGTCCCCATAGTTTGGACAAAAATTTATTTGGTCTGCATAGTTTTGATTTAAGGACGAAAAGTCATTCTTTTTTTTTTTTAAAGTGACAGATTTGGTTGACAATCTTTTATTTTTTTAAGTGACTGATTTGATTATTTGCATTGCATTTTTGTCATATTGGAAATCCCGGGGAGAGAAAATTTGTCCATAATAGCTACATAAGTGATTGTGAAATGACTAATTTACTTACAAGTAACCATGCTAGGGCCATTTGGTGTGATTTTTTTTATTTTCGATGTCTTATCCATGACCCTTTTCCAAATTTTGGGGACTGCCATTGTTACAATTGAGACTATAGGACCTAATAAATTTATATTGAAACTATAATAACCGTACTATAATTATCCTAAATATAAAACTCAGGCAAATAAAAGTTATTATGGGGAAAAACTAACTACAACATTGTATGAAAATTTAATCCAATAAAGTGTAGTATTTAGTTCTTCATTTAAAGAATGTAGTATTTTATTCTTCGTTATGTGGCTTTGAATCTTCATTTATATGGTCATGGATACATAAATTATTTTGGATCACAATTGAACACTCGTCTTGATCATGATCCCCCATTTCGTGTTGGATTTTTATAAATGATTTCCCAAATAATTATTTTACGTCTCAGTCTCGTAATGGATCTTTTAGTATATGTTTACAAAAATTCAATTATTGTGAACAGTGCATTATAGTCACTTTGTCTTTTTAATTAGAAATGCTTAATATTTTTGTTGAATTAATAAGATGATCAATCAGTACTTCTTTACCCTCTTCTCCTAATTATCATAATTCGTCTCTTAATTTTGAAAGGGTTTAATTACACTTTGTCCCCTTGAGGTTAATGATTATTTCAGTTTGCTCGAAAATACATTTTGCCTCCATTTATAACCCAAGTTTGGTTTTTATGTATAATGGCCATATTACTCTTACTTTATGTCTTATTTTCTTAATTTATAAGCTTATAATAGATTCAATCATCGTGTTTTTAAGAAAAATATATTATATGTATTTATACAATTGATTTGCTGAACAAATTATAACAAATAACTATATAAAGGGTAATATTTAAGGGATATTTTAGTAATTTCTTGAATTGTTTTTGATAAATAATTTTCATCTCATTTTGCCCTAGAAATTTTTGGGTTAAAGTGAAATGGACATAGAACCTCTTGGAGGGATAGTGTAATTTCAGAGTCCTCAAAGGATTTTTTTAAATTGTGAAAAACTCATGGGGGCAAAGTGTAATTTACCCAATTAAAAAATGCTCACCTATGTTTATACAACAAATTAATTTAGTATCATGACATTAGGGTGTTCATTACACCAATATTTTCGCACGTCTATACATGGACCCGCGAGACCCACACCACACTAGCAGTTATGCGAGACAAGTATGAATCTGAAAAGTAAATCTGCGACCTGTCATGCAGATCGAAAGTAGACCCGCAAAAAAAATAAAAAGAAGAAGCTATTTTCTCATATAAATATACCACTATCACTTTATTTACCATAACCAATAATAGTCAATAACAAATTCTTAATATGTACACTTTATAAGGTCTCAAATCATTTATTTAAAAAAAAAATCGGCTTGTGTTTTCCAAAATTCAATTATATACACTACTCTCGTTCTCCTCTAAGCTATTTCAACTTCTAGTTCGCATTTTCTATTTGGCGATACTTCTAAATTTGCAATTTCTAATCCTTAGCCTATTTGAGATTTGTGATGTTTCTTTTTATTTATTTATATAAATATGAGTAATATTCATGGAAATACCACTTATGCAATTTCTAATCCTTAGCCAATTTGAAATTTATTGTTATTATTTAAATTTGAGTATTTTTGTGATTTAGTTGCGTTTATATTATTGATTGTAAAAAAAGAAATATAATACCTTAAATATAAATTGAAACATGAATTTTATTTTTTTATTCAAACGGAGTTCAAAAATATTTATTTCTTAATTTTCCAATTCGTATTACAATAATGTAAGTAAATATAATCAGTTAGTACACCAACCTTTATCACATGTGTATTTTACAACTTATAATAAAACAATATAAATTATTAATATGAAAACAAGTTATAGCTTTTAACTTAGAATGCAACAATTTTAGAAGGTTAGTCCACTTACTTGTTTGATCAATCTACTAACCTTACGGGTAGATCCGCACTGCTACCCGCACCTGCACCCGCATCGCATATATGCGGGGTGGAGTGTGGGTATGGGTTTCATATTTCTTCTCTCAAACCCGCCGACCTGCTACTTGCAAACCCGTTGGACCCGCAGACCTATGGACCTGTGGACCCTCCAGGTACAAGGAGGGTTGTACCACCAGTTCTAATGAACACCCCTACTAAGAAGTACAAATATAAATATGGATTTGGACAAAGACAAAGATCGGACTTCTAAGAAATGTCATACAGGAATTCGATAGGGATTCATCATTTTTTAAAAATATTTTCTATGAGCTATTTATATTTAGTTGTTATGTAAGTAACCCATATGAAATAGCCAGGTGTGAAGTATGAACGTTGAGAAAGGGTATATACCATTATCTAGACATAAATTCGTTTTAGGTATTTGTTTATTCCTTTCGAAGTTCTCGTGTTATGATAAGTTATTGCAACCGACCCCTGCCATGTGCGTTGTGAGTCTGTCATCCAATATTTAAATAATTAATTGGGATTACAGGCTTATCATGTTTGCATGTCTGACATGTGCTGTGTCCCACACAAATCTGAGTCTGCAGTGATTCCGCCACAGATATGGCACTTGATCTGTGAGTCCGTGCTTCCTAGCTTGGTTGTAGCTTTTCAACCAGTCTACGTTAGCTGAACAGCCAAATGTTTATTAATCTATTTGTGGCTATTGTGCGTCTGGTGCTTTTATTTTAGATTTTGGATGCTATTAGACATTTGAGCTTGAGAGGGAAAAAGTAGGAAAAAGAATTTTGCGAGCCAATGAGGACTCTGTTCAAGAATATGCTCTGTACGCTTTGCTGTGTATTTATGTGATTCCGTGAAAAATGGGTTCTGTTTTATTCATGAGGCTTTAGATTGCAATTTTTCTTTTGCTCTCTACAAATATTTGTTAATCTATCTTCAGGAAAATATTAAAGTGCTTTTGGTTAATAATGAAGATGATTCTATTGCAAATATGTTTTCAGCTCCTGGAAACAAGTTATGCAGTCTTTAACGCCTTACAAGTTTCATTTATATCTGCTGCAAATTTAATTTTCTCTGTGTATGGAAGTTGTTTTCCAAGTTGAAAAGGATTTAGTTAAGGAAAACATAGCAAAAGGAAGTGAAGGTGAGATTAAATCTATTTTTCTTTGGACGGTTCAGAAAGGTGTGCTTAAGAGTTAATTTCTTTTGTTTTGTTATTAGTATTAAAAGAATGCATATGAAAAAAATTTCTCCTTCCACATCCTTTAATTTCTGAGCCCTATACATTTTTTGTGGTTGTTGCTAATAGTTATAGTGTCTGAAACTTTTCTTTGCTTCTACTAATGCAGAAACTAGATTTCAAGTTTCCATTATCAGTATCGTGCATACATTTCATATGCTCAGCCATAGGAGCATACCTGGTAATTAAGGTGCTGAAGCTAAAGCCACTCATTGTGGTTGATCCTGATGATCGATGGAGAAGGATTTTTCCAATGTCTTTTGTCTTTTGTATTAACATAGTATTGGGGAATGTAAGCTTGCGTTACATTCCCGTTTCATTCATGCAGACCATCAAGTCGTTTACCCCAGCTACAACGGGTAAGGTTCTGATAGATCACATCATCTTTTCCTTTCTGTGTGGAAAGATTTAATACGTGGACTAAACATATCATGATACAAAAGCTAAGCATTGTCCCAGCAAAAAGTGATTTTCCTTTCATTGCATCTTTTTCTCTCTCCTTTTTTTAACTTTGGTTAAGTGCTGGATCATGATTGGCTTGATCTGGTAGACTTTTATTATGTGATGATTCATTTTGTGATGTGAAAAATGCTTCTGACTTGGGGCATGTGAAACAGTAATTTTGCAGTGGCTAGTTTGGCGAAAGGACTTCGATTGGAGGATATGGGCTTCTTTGGTGCCCATTGTTGGAGGGATTCTCCTGACTTCTATTACAGAGCTTAGTTTTAACATATTTGGTTTCTGTGCTGCCTTAGTTGGTTGTCTCGCTACTTCTACGAAGACCATCCTTGCCGAGTCTCTGCTGCATGGATACAAATTTGACAGGTAGTTTTCTTATACTTCAAGTTAATAACGCATAGACATAAGAAAGAGTTGATCATCTTTCATTCATGCCCAATCTTACTTTGGTCCTTGACTTCTCAATTGCCACACTTAATCTGAGAATATTCTCAATATGTGCGATCCCTGCATCAAATTCTAAAAGGGATACTTCGAAACCTTTGTGTCATTCATTTGGCTACTGATTTTGTTATCCAATAGTTGGTTCACTTTCATTAGTGCTGACTTCGTGGTTTACTTTTACTTTTACGTTTTTGTTTTTCCCTTCAGCATAAATACAGTGTACTACATGGCACCTTTTGCGACTATGATCTTAGCAATACCAGCACTTTTACTTGAAGGACCTGGAGTGGTACAGTGGTTTCAGTTGCAAACTTCACTTGTTTCGCCGATCGTAATTATATTTGGCTCTGGAGTGTTGGCTTTTTGTCTCAACTTTTCAATATTTTATGTAATTCATGCTACAACTGCGGTCACGTTCAATGTTGCAGGAAATCTTAAGGTGAGAACTGTAGAGGGCCCATAGAACTTGCAACTTTGTATTTATCTTTGTTGTTGTTCAATAACACTAACAGATAATTCTTCTTACACTAGCCCTTATAACAGATATAGAGTTTCAAGAATGAGAGTTTAGTGTTGAAGAGTATCTCACTGGAAGAATTAGGAATCATTCTGTGTTGAATGTGTTTTTGACACTAATGCTTGTCAAAAGCTAAACTAGTTTGTGGAGGAAAAAGAATAGGATGTAGATATTTACAGTTTTATTTATTTATTATTATTATTTTATTTTCTGTTTTTTATGAACACTCTTAAAACTACTGTAACGGACTTAGGCTTCGATCTGTACTCTGTAACTAGTTTCCACTAGTTAAGAACTGTAAGAGCACACTTTTTCTTGTACCTTATTAGTCATGATGGATTTGAAACAACTACTTTCCAAAGAACAGAGTACCATAGAAAGCATATTGAATATCAAATGGTCTGTTACAGGGAATCGCGTTTGTGTTGCTAATCTAGCCCAAATACTTCAAATCTTCAAAAACTGTCACTATCTTCACTTGTTCTTTTAGCTTCTCATTGGTGTATTATCTACTAACTATAGAAACTTTTGTTCTGATATTTGTTTTGCACAGGTTGCAGTTGCAGTTACCTGTTCGTGGCTAATATTTCGAAACCCTATTTCAGCTATGAATGCCGTTGGGTGTGCAATCACACTTGTCGGTTGTACATTTTATGGATATGTAAGGCACATGCTTTCATCATCATCATCATCAGCCTCCCAACTGCAGCAAGGGACACCTTGTACACCGCGAACTGCTCATAGCTTCAAGGAGTTGATTCCTCTTGTGAATGATAAGTTAGATGATGACATAAATTAATTTTTTTTTTCATTTTTTGTTTTTGGTTTTTGGCTCATGAAAAAAATGCGAACTCTATCATAGCACTTGATTAAAATAGAAAGATTATGTTATATCATTGCAATTGAGATTTAGGTAACCGACTTCCCCATTGTGCAGAACACCAAGATGCTCATCGTATCTTGTGGTGTTATCTTCATTACAAAATGGATTTTTAGTCTTGTATTTACGCTTCCTTGATGATATTCGCATGGTGCCAGATGCCTATATTTCCTTGGGACAACGCATTGATGTTGAGTAATAGAAACGCCTTAAGTAAATGCTCTATGAAGACAATTTCCGAAAAAGGGCTTCAATTTACACCCCTTTCGGCTCTCCTCTTTCTTATGCAATGGTTTTTTTTTTTTTTTTTATATATAGGATTAAGTATCTTTTTTTCTATTTCAGATTGAGAAAATATTTGATCAATCCACATTTTATGGCTTCATATTTGATCTATTGGGTAAAGATTACTTCTGGCTTCTTCACCGACTTTATTTAGAAATTTAACTACAAGTGGTGCTAAAAACCATTGGAATGAATTTTATGGACAAACTGTCTTTATTAGCAATGAACGGCATAGAAAACCATCCTGACTTGCTTTCATTTAGCCGATGATGATGATTTCAGAAATTTATTTTAAAAGGCCTGATAATTTTAGAAATTTATTTTAAAAGCCTGTAACGAATTACTAATTTGAGAATCAAGAAAAGAAACATTTCCCATATTATTTTAGCAAAACTTGTACAGTGAAAATTCAAAAATGCCACTAATAAATTGTAGAACAATTGCAGTACTTGTATTGTTATTGCTCTTTTTTTATTCTCTTAGAGTTCCCTGTTTGGTGCGCGCAACGCAATTTCGTCAACCAACTGTATAAAATTTCAAAAACTAGAAATACATTGCATAATTTAATTTGAGTCCCTGATGAGTTTATTCAAGCAAGAAACAAACCACATCTCTATGTCATTACTTCTAGTTTTTATTTATTGTGTTACTAAAGCATATTACTACTAGTCATTATTTTTTTCACAATTGATCACATTGAGTGGGAAAGAATGAAATTGTTTCCTTCTCGAGATCCTGAAGTACCAAGAAGTTCTGCTGCTGAATATTCCCAAATATCGACAAACCATTCGAGGCTGCCATTGCCAAACAAACCACCCCTTCCTTCGGGTCCGCAATCAAATAATTTTCTCCAGGTAATTCCAAGTCCACCCCTGCAAAATTCATCGTCAGCTTTGGGACTTCAATCTCGTGCACATTTTTTGTTGGCAAATCAAAGCACAAATCAAGTCCGAGCTGGTCCGTCTGATCTGAAACTCGAAGCTTCATTTGGGATGAAAATTCCTTCTTCAATGCGTTAAAAGCCTCCTCTTCTATCATAGTCAGCGTTGTACCCGAGTCAATGATAACTCCACCGCTCCCGTCTTTTTGCAATTCAAAAACTGTTTTAGGAATCGGAATTAGGGTCTTGCCTATGGTCATCCCTTCTAACGATAAATAATAAAATGTGGGTCGGAGGGGGTTTCGTATTAGTGGTGTGGTGGTACCAGAAGTTGCACCCAAATTTGACATAGTATAGTTTTGGTCAGCTAGTGAGCCAAATAAAACACTACTTGTTTTATTCTCTCCGATTGAGGTTAAGCAATAGGAGAATTTGGTTAAACCAAGTTGGGAGATGAGGGAAAGTGGCCCGCGACCAAGGCCCACGAGACCCGAACCCTGACCAAACCCACCCCCTTGGTTGTTAACCCCACAACCAAACCCTACGTTAGGAATTTCCATGGGTTTGTTAGATGAGTCATCAAACGTTAATGTGTCCGATGCCAGGTACCCCTGAGTGGATGACTCGTCGCCATACGTGTACAAGTATTGGCAGGTACTCTCATTCGCGCACTTAAAAACACTCATGTCGCTGCATAATTCACTACTACACGAGGTTTTAGCAAAAGTTGACGACTTGGTGGGATCGAAAATGGGGGTACTTTGGTCAAAGCACTTGGTGCATGGCTCGCACTGTGTCCATATAAGGTCACTCCCGGTGTCCATGATTGCCGAAAAAGGTGCCACTGGGGTTCCAATAGAAAGGCTCATCAAAAACTCGCCACTCCCGACACTGACAGGGGACTGGAAGCCCCCATCAGGAGCAGGGGCGCTCATCAGGCCTCTGACTAACCTATCCACCCGGGATCTGCTATGTTGGACTGCTCGTTGCACGAGTTGGAGTTTAGTTAAGTTTTTTCCGTGGTCGAGACGGGTTAGACCTGCACGGAAGCCAATTTGGTTAGATAATGTAGGTGTAGTGATTATAATAAGAGTTGCAAGGAGGCTTAGAGAAGTTGGAGATATTAGTGGAGCCATTAGTGTGTGAAAATGGGATGGTAGTGGTAATAATGCGTGTAAACCTGCATACATATAGTTGTAGCACAAGCAAACGAACGGTTTCTAATTTTTGGAAATCAAAAGTCACCACAAATATTAAACAAGAAGATATGCCAGACTATCCATTTGCTTGACTTAACTACGAGCACAAATGGGACTTCTAGCATCAGTAGCGCATTGAATCTATTTATATATCCCTACTCTATTTTCCATTACTAGCACACATATTCCTACAATTACTTGCTATTTAGTTTTGTCATACCTCTTTAACAAGGTTACAATGGTACTTTAAATATCTCTAGAATAATTTGTAATAGAAGTTAAAAGTTGAAACATCAAAATTAAATTAATAACGTCATAAAGTCATACCCATTTACTATCTGCTTCGTGAGGATTAGGTGTTACAAAATACAATGGGGCCTCTTCATATTCTTAATTTTAACTCCAACTAAATAAATGCACCTAGAGATGCAAAAGGTCATTTTTAACAAGACATATTCGTTGATGTTTCCCCCATATTGTGCTGGTGATTTTTTCTTGTTAGCGTATTACTTTTTCCTTGGATAATATTTTCAGTTATTGTCAGATTATGGATGATTGATGTGATTTTAATCCTAATTAGTGCACTTTTTTCTTACATTTTTTCACTAAGTTGAGTGGTTTTATTGTTTTGTTAAATTGGAAAATAACACTTTTGGATTTTGAATGATGGTTTTATTGTAATTATTTGGTGTCACATTTTTTTATTTTAGAATAATATTTCAAAACTGCAAGTTGTATAATTAAAGATCTCAATTTCCATGCCTTACTGTGTGTTAAACAGCGAGTGCACGATAGGTGGAAGTTAATATGATTATAACTTTTATAACTCGGGACTTTATATTAATGAATAGGTGTTGATAGTCTAGGATTTATTGTGAAACTTTTAATTACTTTGTGCTAAGGGAATCTCTGGGCATGATGGGAAAGTAGTTTGCATGCTTTTTAAAATGTACTTGACGTTTCAAGGTACTCTTATCCCATTAGAGAATGTTTGATATTATATTTGGAATGAAGATTTAATACATCGAATTTTTTTATATATCTCAATTCTGGAATTAATACGTAGAAAAAAAAATTTAATATTAACATATAAAAATAAGAATTAATTACCTCTCTCCTACTTGTCAAAGAGCACCATTGTCATCTAATGTATAACTTTTAGTTTAATGTTTGAAAATTTGGAAAACCAAACCAAAACATAAAAACTAAACTATATGTCTCCCTAACTCATGATTTGGGTGGTACATATTAAACGCGTTAGGTCATGTAAGCGTGTGATGAATTACTATTTAAACTTAATCCCACGCTTACTTTTAAGTGATAGTAATTTATGAAAACCATTCAATGTATGTTTTTTTTTAAGTTTTAATATATTGATTACTCTTAGGTTCACTATAATTTTTGAAATTTCATTTTTCTTACAAAATCACATGCATTTTCTTCTTTTAGATTATATAATTCACAATGAGCTTTTTATGGATTTGGAAAAGTAATTATTTTATGTAATAAAAATTTACTCCTAGACTATGGCTATGTGGTGTCACATTAATTTAGGCAAATATAAATTGTGCTTCACAAATATAAATTACTACAATCCAAAAAATTTTTAACGTAATTTATAGGAATTATTATATTTTGATGATAAATTACTATAATCTGAGAATAAAATTATGGCATTTTTATTTCAAATAATTTTTAATTAAAAATACTTGTATTAACTTGTCTTCAATTTGTATAATTTTGTTCTTAAATCATAGTAATTAAAGTATAAAAATTTCATATATATTATGAGAAAAAAAGATTGCCGGTATTGAGAGGAAATAAGTTGTTGGGATACATTCGTAACTCTCAACCTTATACTGACATGAAATAAATCAATAGCCTGCTATCAGTCAAAATTCATGTAATTTTCTAGAAAAAATTAAAACTAACCCAAACTATATCAGTAATAAAAATCAATATCCGTTAACTAATTCAACTAGTAATTGAGAAATAAATCAAATTTATATAAAGAAAAAAAAAA
>MKEJ01013572.1:0-18719 GCA_001753735.1 Embelia ribes
AATTACCCTAAATGATGAGTTCCGATTGAGTTTGTTTAGAAAATCACTATGCCCAGATAATTTCTAAATTACTAACAATAAATTCGAGAACAGTCACGCTGACAGGACCTAAAACGTGCAGATTTTTTCTTAATAAGTGCACTACTGTTCTGTTGTAATTTTCTCAGTAAGAAAACCAAATATCGATATCTCAAAGACTCCTAAGCGTAGCGGAAATTATTAGAATGTTCGAATCGCATAAGACTATCGTGTGAATTCATTTTTAATTACTATATAAGCATACTCTTACTTTCTTCTTGGTTTTGGTCTCAATAGGGGAGGTTGTTTAGGCTACTTCTAAAGCAACAGTTTAATGAATAAAAATGTAAGAACAATAACAATAAGAATTTTGCCTTTGACGGAGAATCCGATAGATTAGTTTTCCCTCCTAATTATCCTAAATAACGAGTTCCGATTGATTTAATTTATAAAATCACGGAGTGTTTATTATCTGGTTTACTTCGATCTAGTGTGTCATCGGAAGCGTGTCAAATTCCATAACCATGCCTAGATGATTTATAGATTATCTCAGACAGGTTTAAAAACCCTAGACTTTTAGACTAAAACAATATATCGGATTAAGATTTTCCTAAATGACAAGTTTCAGTTAAAGTTGTGTAGAAAATCATGGCCATTTATTATCTGATTTATCTTGACCCGGTGTGCCATCGAGAGGTTGTGCCTAGGCGATTTCTAAGTTACTTCCGACATGTTTGAAAAACTCTAGATTTTTTAAGTCAATTTTTCTGACTTAAAATTTAGAGAAATCGTTCTCATCAATTAGGGTGTCTAGGCTTTCGATTAACCTATTTTCATCACCGAGGCGAGAACTGAGCCTAACATGATAAAATTAAACATAATAACATGAAATTTAAAGCATAAAAATTTAAATATTGCAATTAATTTAAAATAACAATTATACTAAAAATCAAACAGCTTGACTAACAAGATAATATGAAAGCATGAAAATATAAATATTACAATAAGTAAAAAGACAATAATGATAAACAAATTTAAACAACTTACTTGACAAGAAAATTAAATAACATGTAAATTAAAGCATGAAAATGAAAACATGGCAATTAATTTAAACAACACTTATGCTAAACTTATAATTAGTCTAAACAATAATTATGCTTGAAAATTAAACAACTTGATTAAGAAGAAAATATACTTACAACCTTTGCTAAATGGAAATAAATTATAACTTTGAAGAAGAAATTACTTTCAAAACAAGCTAAAAACCCAAGCTTTACTTCATCCCAACTTCAACAAAAGTAAAATAAAATTATTAATAATAATAATAAGAAGAAGAAGAAGAGAGAAGGGGGAGCAAAATTGTTCCCCGAAACTAAACAATCTAAAACTAAAGTGTAAAAAGTGTTATCTTCAAAAACCAAAATTCCATCTTCTTTTCGAGCTTGTTTGTTCAAGTTGCCATAATACACCTACTCATTCATGTATACATACTAATTACATGTGAAGCTAAGTCCTTATTAGGCAAAATTGGCTCAAAGTTGGGATTTTAGTTGGTAAGGGCTTAGCAAGAATGGAGATTGTGTGTTCAAGTAGCTATAATCACCTACGTTCTCTTTTCCTAATCACTATTTTCCAATCTCACATGTGACTTAGTTTTCTTTTAACCAAGATGAACCAAAGTTAGGCGTAAGGTTGAGAGGTTTGGTTAGGGCTAAGTATGGAACAAACAAGAGTTGTTAAGCCTTGAACAAATTGGATTCTGGCCACTTCTATCGATCGATCTATCATATAGTTCTATCGATTGAAGTATGAAAAAATAGAGTTGTTTGTCCCGTTTCAGTCTGTTTCCATTGGCACCACTTTGTCGATCCTTCTTATCTTCAAATTTTAGTATCCGAATGTGTTTTTTAACTACGAACCTTTGAGCCTTTCCCGAATTGGCTATTTTGGCCAATTTGATATTGATTCTTATAATGTATACGGAAAGTTGTAATTCTGAAATAAAATGCGCAACATGCATCAGATATCCAATAAATTTGGCTAATAATCAAGCTAACAATATTATTTTATGCAATTTTATGCCCAATCACACCCCTACCTAGACATTGCTAGTCCCGAGTAATGCAAAAACCAAAAATAAATAATCACCAATGTTCAAAATTTTCACTAATGCTCGATATACTAACGTGCTTAATGAGTCATTACTTCAATCAATGTGTTAGACTAGTCAACTAACCCAAATCTGAATTGACACAACTTTAACCGTGTTCGAATTAAGTCACTGAAATACAATTACTCAAGGAAAATTATGCTAGCTACAATTAAATTTCTATAACTTAGAAAGATCGAGTGTGAAACCAATTTATTTCTCGAAATATGACTCAAAATTTATTTTTTGAAGGATGCTCAATTTAAACTTTCCACGTTCCCAAAATTTAATTCAATTATTGATGCAACGTCATTCGACTTAAATTTTCTTTCATATTTGACCCCATCTCTCTGTAACGCTCCGTTACAAAATTCGATGGTAGTAATTTATTTTCTCTTTTCCACCTTCTTACAACCTTTTATTCTTTTCTTTTCTTTTTTTCCCATACTTTTTCTACTATCGTTAAATTCTTTCACCTCTTCGACAACTTTTAGCATTTGGGTTTTAGATTTATCATTTTAAAAAGGTGCCTTAGGCATAAACATCCTTTATAAAATGAATGAGTCGAGTCATTTTTCTATAAGAAATGGTTTCATAAATTTTCGAACCAAGTCAAATAACGTTTAATCTTCACTAGCTTATTTCTTCGAACCATGCCCTTAAAGTGAGGCATCCCAAACCTAATATACTAGCATGGACACTAAAATAGGGATAATAAACTAATCCTACCTTTTGTTTTATTTTATGCAACAATTTGAAATACAAAAGCTTTTGGAAACTTTTGAGCTCGATTAAAATGCATCATAGGTGTTATCGTACACTCACCCCAATCTAAACAATAATGAAATTCATTTCTACTTCCTCCTATCAATTTAACAGTGATAAATGCCCTACAGTAGCGATAGATAGGAACATGAAGTATCATGAAAAAGACTAAAAAATGTAATGTAAAGGAGACGAGAACATATACCATTTCACTTTTATGCCAAAGTATACTTCCAAAAGCGTACTCAAATCTGGTCTTAGTGCATCTTTTAACATCAACCTATAATGAAAATTCTATATGCTAAAAAAAAAAAAATGCGATCATCATATCATGTGGTGTCAATAGAAAAGTGCAATCGCAAAAATAACATAGCACGTAAATGAGGATAAGCGATATAAACCAACATACTAAATTACTATAATAAAAGATAACCATAAAAGCTAAAACAAAGTATGAAAGGCCATCAGTAGCCCATCAAAAGAGTTCCTATCACAATGAAAGAAAATAACGATAAACAAAGTTCCCCACAAAAAGTAAAACAACTAAGTTAGCCTAAAACTAGACTAACATAAACCTAACAGTTCAGAAACTAAACATAGAAATCCTAATGTAAAAAGAAATAAAACAAAACACAAGTTTAGATATAACAAATACAAAGTAAAGCTCTATATCTAACTCGCACAATACTCTCTCAGCTCTTATAATTTGTCAGCTTCTGATATGGCTCATAAGGTGGAATGTGGCTGTAAATATCTGGATATTGATTGCACCTCACCATGTGCTTCGTCTTTATAAGATGAAGTTGCCTCAGACTGATCTCTTGTATCTCACGCTGGTACTACTGTTGCTATTGCACTGATGTGTCCACCTTCACCTGCAAGGATGCCATGTCCGTCTGAAGAGTCTGGATATCTTCTTGAATCTACTTGACTATCTTCCAGCCCTTCACCTAACTAATCCCTTTGGGTGCTGCTTCTTGTTTCTTCGGATCTGCCCCCCTTTGAGCAGGTGACTTGTTGATGGTGGCGGCGTCAATCAACGTCTTGTATAGTGGTGAGCGCCATGCCAAACCGGTAGCATCAACCCCCTAATCTAGAATGTTCTCGGTCAGTATTCCAGGAAAAGGAATAGTACCCTTTTTCTTCGACTCTTCGCTCTCAATCACGGCAAGAAACTTCCTATTTGCATAATCAAACTTTAGCCAGTACCTAATGCAAACATAAGTTCCATCTTCAGGTAATCAACCTTAGTGTCGTGCTTCCAAGGAACAATGTTCGAAACCATTGATTTTCCCACGGTGATATACTTAGGCTTCCATCGTCCAGCTCCTATCAGATTATTGACCACCATACCCAGAATTAACACTTCTTCGATCACTGCTATCCTATCTGGAAACGGTTGCTCGTTTAATGGCTTCGAGATTCCAAACCTTTTCTGAAACGTAGTCGAAGTCTAATCAATCTCTACACCCCTAACCGGGGTGCGGAAAATCATCTTGGTACTCTCTTTTGACCATGACCTAGCATTGGAATAAAATTCCCTAACTAGTTCATTTATATAGCCCTTATGGAACACAACCAAATTTGTTAACCCTGCATCCACAATTTTTGTTTGACAGTTTATCGGACGATAGGTATAATTATCTGCTCCAACAAACTCATCAAGTTTCCAACCCTTCTCACTTGCCATTTGCTTAACCCCAAACCTAGAAGTATATTTTTTGTAAGTATCAGTACTTACGAATTTCATTTCGTCAAAACCCGTGGTTGAACTACTAGCCTTTCCCTTACTCTTTTCCTTACGACCAACACCCTCTCCCGAACCTGTTCTAGATCTCTTTTTCGGCAACATTTTCACAATTAATCTCACACAATTAGCACACAAACACAACAATGCCAAAATTTCCCGACAAATATCACAATTGCGAAATTCTCAACTATGTTCAATACCACAAATTGAACTCAATTCATTACTTAAAGAAGAGTTTTGAGAACTTACTTGTAAATAAACAAGATTGAGATGATGAGATTTGTGATTGTTGATGAATGCCCCAATGTTCTACAACCAAACCCTAACTTGAAGTTTTGGAGGATGAGTTGAGAAGATGATAAATAGCGATGATGGAAATAGGGAGAAAAAGGAATGAATTTTAATGAGAATGAAAGATTTGGGAGAGTTAAATGAGAATATAGAAGAGGGAGAGACAGAAATGGGAATTCAAGCAGGTGGAAGTTGTAAAACTTCACCCCTGGAAACGTAGTAGTTATAATTCTGGAAAGAGGACTTCGATCGATCGAAGTGACACATTCGATCAATTGGTTGCGGCATGTGAAAAATTCCACTTTTCGATTGAATACCAATCGATCCATTACAAAAAGGGAACTTCGATCGATCGGTCTTTGCAGGTTAAAATTCCAACTATTCGATTGATTTTCGATCGATCCAATTGGAGAAATGTGTTCTCCTTAATGAAAACACTAAGAAAACTAGCCTAACTAAAGAATATACAAATATTAGTTTACCTAAAAAAAATCATTAAAAAGTTTGAATTTGGTCAAATTTTATTTTTTATTTTTTATTTTTTTATACCTACACTCATACACTCCCCCCTATCTAAATTGAACAGAATCCCTATGTTCAAATAAATATAGAAAAGGCGACATAATGAATAAGAACGAAAAAATAAAAAAAATAAAAAAATATAAAACAATGATAAGCAAAACGAAAAAGAAATAAACCAAAAGATTGAAACTAAGCTACTATGTACTAAGACATCCTTTCAAGCATGATTATTCGTAAACTGGGTCAACGAGACCTATCTCAATCATAGGTTCATAATGGTAATCATAGTATGGCTTTACGCGATAGCTATTTTATTTTTACCTTGAAAATGACAGCCTTACTTGGTTTCGGGTCGTAAATTTTGTAAGTACCGTATGAACCAATATCATGAATAATATAGGGTCCGGTTCACCTCGACTTAAGTTTTCCGGGGAATAAATGCAAGCAAGAGTTGTAAAGGAGGATTTTGTCCCCTACCACGTAAGTCCGAGTTTTGATATGCTTATCATGCAAGCTTTTCATTTTGTATTTTGAGAGTTTTTATGTTCTCGTTTGCATCATTTCGTAATTTCTCCAATTCGACAAGGTTGAGCTTTCGATTTTCCCCCGCATCTTGCAATGATTCGTTACATTGTCGTACAACCCAATAAGCTCAATGCTCAAGTTCCACCGGAAGGTGGCATGCCTTACCATAAACCAATATGCAGGGATTCATCCCTAAGATAGTCTTATAAGTTGTACGATAGGCCCAAAGAGCGTCGATTAAGCGGTCTGACTAATCCTTGCAGTTAGGGTTGACTATCTCCCCTCTACTTCATGATGGCTAATTCAACTTGGTCACTCGTTTGTGGATGGTAAGTCGTTCCTACCTTGTGTACTACACTGTACTTCTTGACTAAAACCCAAAAAGGGTGATTGCATAAATGCGATCTGGCATTATTGATGATTGCATGGGGAGTACCAAATAGAGAAAAGATGTTCTCGTGTAAGAATTTGAACACGACTTTGTGATAATTTGTTTGGGTGGGGATTGCTTCAACCCACTTAGACACATAGTCCACGACTACTTGGATGTATAGAAAACCATATGAGCTTGGAAAAGGGTCCATAAAATCAATGCCCCAACAATCGAATATCTCAATCATTATGATAGGTTCTTGGAGGCATTTCATTTCGCTTAGTAAGTTTACCAAGACATTGGCATCTATCACAATTTTGGCAATAGGAATATGTATCCTTAAACATTGTCAGCCAATAGAAACCACATTGAAGGATTTTGATCGTTATCTTCTTAGCCGAGAAATGTCCACTACATGCTCTACTATGGCAATGCATGATATTTTCGGAGATCTTGACATCGTAAAGGCAACACCGTACTATTTGATTGGAACAATATTTGTACAAGTACGGATCGTCCCAGAAAAAGTGTTGAGCCTTGGTAGGAATTGTTTCCTATCGTTAACCGACCAATTGAGATGTATAGATCCCATGACAAGATAATTTGCCAAGTCGGCAAACCAAGGAGTGGTAAGAGTACTTATCATATAAAGTTGTTCATCAAGGAAGTACTCGTTGATCGAAGAAGAGTCGTCACCCAATGATTGGCTCGTTAGCCTTGATAAGTGATCAATAATGACATTCTCGACCTCTTTCTTATCATGGATTGCGAGATCAAATTCTTGCAACCCATCACAAGAGTCGAGCTTTTGCCTCCTTTTTTAGAAAGAGGTATTTCAGCATTGCGTGATCCGTAAATGGGAGAACCAACAATATAGGAGTGAAATTTGTCTAAAGTAAAGACAATAGTTAGTAGCTCCTTTTCAGTTGTGGTATAGTTAAGCTGGGCATTGTTCAAAGAATGGCTCGCATAGTAAACTACGTGTGGCTTCTTATCTTTTTTTTGTCCCAAGACCACCCCTACCGCATAATCGCTTGCATCATATATAAGTTTGAATGGTAAGGACAATTCTGGGCCTTGCATTATGGGGGTAGAAATCAATTTTTGCTTTAGAGTATAAAACACACTTCGGCATTCGGAAGTCTACTTGAAACGGACATCCGAGGATAGGAGATGACACAATGCAAGTGGCTAAACGAGCACATAAAAAGTCGGTAGAAACCGGCGTGTCTAAGGAAGGATCTCATTTCTTTAATCGAGGTAGGAGGAGGTGGCTTTTCAATAAGCTAAACTTTTGCTTTATAGACCTCAATTCCCCTAGCAGAGACAATGTGCCTGAGTACAATACCTTGTGTTACCATGAAGTGACACTTTTCCCAATTCAACATGAGATTTGTGTCTTCACTCCATTGAAGAGCACACTCGAGATTGAGAACACACTTGTCAAAATTATCTTCGTAGACAGAGAAGTTGTCCAATAAAACCTCGAGTATTTTATCGACCATATCACTGAAAATACTTATCATGCACCGTTGAAAAGTCACCGGTGCATTGCATAAGCCAAATAACATACGCCGGTAAGCAAACCTTTCAAAAGGGCAGGTGAACGTGGTCTTTTCTTGGTCATCGTATGCAATTTCAATTTGATTATACCTTGAATAGCCATTGAGGAAATAATAATACGCACGACCTGCAACTCTTTTAAGGACTTGGTCCAAAAAAGTCAAAGGAAAGTGATCTTTCTTGGTCAAGGCATTCAAACGACGATAGTTAATGCACATATGCCAACCCATTTGGATACGAGTTGGGATCAATTCGTTCTTATTGTTTTGAATAACCATAACCCTGGACTTTTTAGGAACAACTTGAATAGGGCTAACCCATTTGGAGTCCGGAATAGCATAGATAATTATGGTGTCCAACAATTTGATTTCCTCGCCCTTAACTACTTCTTTCATGATCGGATTAAGGCGTCGTTGCATTTGACGCAACGATTTGGCTTCATCTTTAAGGTAGATTCAGTAGCTACAAATGAAGGGGCTTATCCCTTTAAAATCCACCATAGACCAGCCAATAGCTTGGTGATATTTGCGAAGAACTTTGAGCAAGACACTTTCCCGAGTCGGAGTAAGTATGGCCGAAAAGACCATTGGAAATGCCTTGCCTTTGCCTAAGAAGGCGTACTTGAACTCATTGGGGAAGGGATTACGTTCCAGTATGGGAGCCTTTTCGTTAAAAGGAATAGCCTTCAAAGAATGCATTTCAAAAGGCTCAAAATATGGCTCCCACCTTGCAATTTGCTTCAACTCGAGTCTTTCATACTTGACGTCGATATCAATCAAACCTTGCATAAGTTTTCAGACCTTCCTTTCAACAATTTTGAACTCGAAATGCTCGTCGTAAATCGTTTGAATTAGATCAACCTCCTCGAAATCAATCTTGCTATTATCGAGTTTCTTGCATAAATTGAAGACATTCATCTCCGTTTTTATATTACCGAATGATAGCTTAAGGATTTCATCCCAACAATTGATAATGACATTTGATGTTTCCAGAAATGGACGTCTAAGAATGACCTAAATTTGTTTGGTTGAGTCGGGAACGACATGAGTATCGAGGACAACAAAGTCCACCGAATAGTAGAATTTCTCGACTTGGACTAAAACAACTTCAATAACACCCCTTGGTGTTTTCACCAATTGGTCGGCCATTTAAAGTAAGGCATATGTAGGCTTGAGTTTGCCTAATCCCAATTGTTGATACACAAAATATAGGAGAAGGTTAACGCTTGCGCCCAAATCAAGCAATGCACGACCGATTGTGCAACCACCTATCACAATTGGTATTGTAGGACAACCAGGGTCCTTATACTTAATTGGAGTGTGGGGATCGATGATCGTACTAACCTCTTCGGTAAGAAAATATGTCTCCCTAGCATGCAACTTTCGCTTCACCTTACACAAGTCTTTAGGGAACTTTGCATACGATGGGATTTGTTTAATGGCATCAAGGAGTGGAAGGTTGATCTTTACTTATTGAAGAGTCTTGAAGATTTCTTTTTAGAGTTTCGCCTTTGGCGGAGATAAGCATTGCTGAAATGGAGGCCTCGGAATATACACAACTACTTCGGGTTTTTCAACTTCCCGAGTACCAATACCTTTTTTGGATTCTAACTCCTGAATTAGCCCTTTTGATGATTTATCACTTGGTAATTTGGTTTGGAGGCTAATTGAAGTGTCAGATGATCGAAACAAGTATTGGCTTTTAACTTGGACATGTTTGGAAGATGGATCAACCGAACCTATAGTTTGATCGATCAAATCGAAGAATTTTTCACTTGCAACCTCCGATAGATCTAACCAATGGTTAGATCGATCCAATCAATGGTTGGATCGATCCAGCTCCCCATAAATGATTTTTTCAATAGTAGAATGATCCATGCTTGAGTTAGATGGATCTAATTCATTGGGGATTACTTCCTTAACCTTTTTGAGTTCTTCTTCTCCTCATTTTGGGATCGTTTTCCCACTTCGTGAAACCGTCACCACATTAACCTGATCAAGTAGTTTTGGTTCCGACGAACTGCTCTTGGCAAATTGCAATGACTTAGTCGGATGTGGCTCGGGTTGTTCCGATAGTCTACCTCCTCCCGGTTTACCTAGAGTTTTGATAAGCTCGTTCAAGTTTCAGGAGATTTCCATGACAGTTTTCTCCAAAGAATCGACTCGAGGATCGGCCAAAGGTGTCTATGCTTGTTTTGTCGATACCGAGGGGCAACAAAAGCACCCGATCCTGGAGGCTTATACCCCGGTTTGTATTGGAAGTTTTGAGGTAGAGGAGCCCCATTCTTCTATTAGAAATTGGTGTAATTACACCACCCCAGATTGTAGGTTTGGGAGAACGAATTTTCCTTACCTTGATTGTGGGTCAGAGGAGGTTGTTGTTGTATGTATTGGGTTGTTTGAGCTTGGCCGTAGCACGTGTCTTTCATGACCGCCATTTGATAGCAATCCTCCATTTTATAGCCATCACCTTGGTAAAATTCACAAGTAATTGCCACTGAAAGTGTAGCTACCGCATGGACCTTCTCTATTTCCAACACTTCCATCTTATTTTTCAAGGTGATATATTTTTCCTTCCGCTCATTGGCCTCGTTGAGATGATAAACACCCCCCTTTTGCATAATATCTTTTGCAGATGATATATTGGCAATTCCAACTGGAGAAAATTTCCAAGTTTGGGATTCATCGGCTAGGTCGTCGAAGAATTGCCAAATGTCTGTGGTGCTCTTCTTAAATAAATTTCCTCCACACATGGAGGAAATTGTTTGTTTGAGTTCAACACTTAAAAACGTATGAAAGAATATAACCAACCACCACTTTTCATAACCATGATAAGGACAAGCAGAGAGGAGATCCTTCAAATGCTCCCAAGCTTGGAAGAATTTCTCGAACTGAAGGGTAGTAAATTAGGAGATGCGTTCGTGATACTTCAATGTTTGGTGATGTGGAAAGTACTTGTTCAAGAAATGTTTTTGCATCGCATCCCATGTTCCGATAGAGTAAGGTGGAAACAAATTAAACCATGCCTTGGATTTATTCTTGAGAGTGAAAGGGAAAATTCGGAGATAGACTATATCAGGTTCAATGGATGGATCACCGAAAGTTGAACAAATGGCAACAAAATCGTTGATAAAGTTATATGTACTTTCGGCCTCCATACCATTGAATTACAAAAGTGATCGAATCATCCCCGCCTTCAACTTGAATCCTTTTGTTGAGTTTCAGGGAGAATAATATATGCCGGCGTACATCTTTTCAAAGGTTGAAGTACGTCTTCCACCGGTAAATAGACAGGATTGATAGGCGGGGGAATTGGATGATAAGCAGGAGGTGGCGGCGGTTGATTCATATTAATGTAAGCTTGAACCGCATGCTACTATTCGGGGGATAATATGGTAAGCCACCATGGAAGGCGAAACACCTTGAGGAATTTGAGGAGAATGAGGAATGAGAGGATTATTTTGAAATTTTCCACCACCGAAATAGTCAAAACCAGGTAGAGGATGATTGTCCTCGTCGCCTTGATTACTCATCATGATGGGCATAGAAGAACTTGTTTCGGCTTCTTATTGTAAGAGTCGCTTCCGCAAATAAGTGGTGGAATTTTGGACTTCTACTAATTACAAGCTATGGAAATTTGTTCAAATTCTACCGAAAGAGTGGTGATTTGAACTTTCTTAGTACTTCATTACTAGGGAAGTCCCTGGCAACGGTGCCAAATACTTGACTGACCCCTAAACGTGCAACTTATTTACTTAGCACGTGCACTAAGGTACTATCGTAGTTTTCTCGGTAAGAACTCGAGTATCGAATCTCTCGAGGACTTCTAAGTGTGACGAAAAATTCCAGGAACGCTCGAATTGAACCATTCTAATGCAGAATTCATTTTCGGTTGATAATTACGTTAACACTACTCTTATTTTCTCCTTGATTTTCCCGTAAAGGCAGCAATTTTTTTGTTTAGACTATACCTAGATTGCAACTAAACAAGAGATAACAACTAAAATGTGATTAAATGAGAAGTAACAGAAACAACAAATAATAAAGTCTTGCCTATGTCGGGGAAACCGATAGGTTAATTTCCACCCCATATGACGAGTTCCGGTTAAATTTGGTAAGAAAATCACGACCATATATTTTATGATTTATATTAACCTAGTATGTCATTGGGAGCGTGTCAAGCTCCATAACTACTCCTAAGTGATTTCTAAGTGACTTCCGAAAAGTTCAAAAAATTTAGATTTTCAAAACAAATTCAATTTTTTGGATTAAGACTTATAAATATCAATCTCGTCAATTAGGGTGTTTGGGGGTTCAATTAACCTATTTTCATCCCCTAAGGAAAGAATATGATTAGCTTAACATATCAATATTACACATACAAACATGAAAAATAAGGCATGAAGATGAATACATGATAAGAACTCTTATTCAATAACTAATTTGAAATTGCAATCACTCTACACAAATGTTGTACTTAAAACAACTACTACTAGCATGAACAATACTACAATAAAGCTTGAAATTTATACAACTAAAGTTGTAAGAAATTTCACTTACAACCCTTGAGAATGTTTTACAACTTTGAGAAATGGAACAAATGAAGTTCGGCCCAAAATATAAGCTAGTAACGCCAAAAATCTAGTCTTCCTTTAATCTCTAAGATCAACAAAAAAAAAAAAATTGAAAAGAAGAAGAAGAAGAAGAAGAAGAAGAAAATTATCGTAAGAAGCTAGAGAAGAAGAAGAAGAAGAAAAAGTAAAAAAATTGTTTCATGAAAAGTGTCCTCTAACAAGACCAAAAATCTCATCTTCTTGAAACTTGAGTATTCCCATTATCATAATACATCTACCCCCATATACATACATTTTATTTTTTTATTTTTTTATTTTTTTCTTTTTTGAAATCTGTGGCTTCCTTCTGCTTGCTCCATCCGACTAATCCACAGGGTCTAGTACTTCGCACCTATGATAATTCCCAACATGGATCAGGATTCAGCTTAGCAAGCTAGGGGGTGTGCCTCCAAGTATGACACATGTGAATCGAACTTTCCACCTCATGCCTGAAGTCATAAGTACCGGTCTTTCGACCACTAGGCCGACCCCTTGAGGTTATATGCGTACATACTCATCACATGAGAATAAGTCTTCATTAGACACAATTTCACCCAACATTAGGACTTAGTTGGTGGCTAGCTTGATAAGAATGTGCTTGAATGTAGAAGTGGCTAAAGATATCCAGTCTTGATCATCATTGAACATACATGTGACTTGGTTCTTCAAGTCAGGGAATTGATAAGGTTAGACTAATGGTTATGGGTGAGAATAAGGGTTTTAGTTGAGCAAAAGTATGGTACAAAGAATTGTTACCTTTTCTTTCTATGTTCTGCCTGGCTATTCAATCGATCGATCTTATAGTTGGATCGATCGAAGTCCCCCAAAACAGAGATGCATCTTCTAATTCAAAATTATTCCAATTGTGCAACTTCATCGATCCTCTTTGTCTTTGGATTTCAGTATCCGATGCATTTTTTGTTTGCAAACCTTCAACAAATCTCCGAAGCAGCTATCTTGCCCAATTTGATATCGATTTTCTAAAATTCATACGGAAAACCGTAATATTGAAACAAAACAAATAATATGCGTCAAATGTCAAATATAGGACGCTATTTATCAAGGCCAACGATGTTATTTTTATACAATTTTATGCTCTAATCAGTACTGAAAACACGTTTCCACCAAAAATTGGTATTTCCCGTAACTATGAAACAAAGTCTACTTGCTAAATGAAATGTAACCTCGACCATGTATTACATTTTGTATTTATATGACAAATAAAATCTACCCTGGCTACGTAGCTGTCTCAGTGAGTACGATACAACTAGTTGTGTTGACAACCAAAACGTAATCACCAATAATATTTATTGATCTCCCTTTTAAATATTTTAGTAATTTGACCAACAACTTCTTCAATAAAAAAAAAAGAAGGTTTTTCTGGTGGAAAGCTCAACTGCAAGATGCTTGTATTTGGAAGCAAATATCAGAAACAAGTGGGAAAATGACATCTGGTGGTAGTCTCTATATTAGATTATTTTCGATAAAAAAAAGTTGATCAAATATTTTCCATCGTTTAGACATGTGGCTTAAATTAACAGTGCTTTGCGATTAGTCACTAATCAAATACTTTTAACCAACAAATGATCTACCTCTACCATATCAAATTCAAATTTTTTAAATTTTGCACCATAATATATATTCGAACAGTTTCGTAAGTCAAAAAGGGTATATTCCTATTTTCCCCCTTGCCGTTCCACCTTATCATATATTGGGATTGTTTGGTTGCCCGTACTTTTATTCTACTTTTGTATTTTAAGTAAAAATGAAGTATGAATTTTGTGTATAAAAAAAATATATATATTTTTTATACTTTCGAGTCAAAAAAATATATTTCTGTAGAAGTAAAAATTAATATTTTTTTCGTAAAAGTATACTTCTTTTATACTTTACACTGCCATCAACTACTTTTCAAAATCACTAACAAGAAAAAATATATTTTTTTCAATTTTTACTAATTACACTAAAACACTTTAACATTTTATTTAAAAATATATTTTTTTACCAATACCTGAGAAGTATATTTTTATATTTAAAATACAACCAAACGAGCCCATTATACAAAAAATAGGAGAGCTGAATTTGCAATAAAAAAGTGTACAATTATTTTGCTGAAATTTTGATTTGTTTAGCAGCATGATGCATACGCCAGTCAAACTAATTTAGCTTTACCATAACCTGTAAGTTTTTTTCAGCTTGTGTCCCCTATTAGGCTTCTATTTTAACAGATTAGCATTTTTGGATATTAAAAAATAATTGGTTATTACTATTCTGGAACTATTTAATTATTACAAAATTGAATGATTTACCACTATTGCTATTTTATATTTACAAATGATAAAAATCAAACAAAGCTCAAGAAGGGATATCTTGGGACATTTTTATTTCATTCAAAATTTTAAATGTTATTCTTTTTTTTTTACCATTTTATAAAATTATGTATCAAGTCAAATGAACCAATTATTTGTGCATGGGTGGAATATTAGTCATTGTGCTAAATTGCTTAAAGAAATAATAGAAATAAATTAAAACAACTTATAAGATACGAGTGAATTAAAACAACACCAAAAGGATAGGGGTTATTTGGAATTTACCCATTGGAAAGGACATACTTTCTCATCATAATATAATCCAAGCGTGTTGTCGTCACATATATTTAGTTACATACATATATATCTATATAAAAAAAAAAAAAAAAGAAGCTCTGTATATAAGATCTTCCCCCAGCTCCTCACTCTCCTAATTTCTACTCTATTGTCTCTCCTCCACGCTACCTACCTCCCCCAGTAAATTCAGCATCCCTTCAATAACACACTTTTTAAATGATAAAAAAAGACCAATAAAAATCAAGTCATGCCCCAATTACTAATATTGGTGACTGTTAGTAATTTACATATGAAAATACAGGTACGTCTTGATTCTCCCTCTTAGCCTGTTTGATTGTATATTTTATTTAATCTCAAGTTTTTATTTGGTTGTTAGCAGAGCCTTTTTGGAATTTTTTGCATAAAAAGCTGAAAGTTTTAGCTGGGCAATACAGTTCTCTTCTCTTGATCTGAAAATTAAAATCGACCCGTTTGGCTCAAAAGTGCAACTAAATACGTCTCCCATAAATATATGTTGATGTGTTTGCATTGTTAATTGGTTTTTTTAATCATGTTTTAGGACTAGCTAGTTTGGCAAATCTTGATGGGATTAAACAAGGAAGAGGAAGATGAAAGGGGCAACAAATATATAAAGATTATAAGAAAATGTGTGCTTTGTTTAGCTTCAGTTTGCATAAGCTTGGTCGGAGCTACTATATTGGTTTGGTGGCAATTAAAGTATCATCACAAAAACAGTCAGCTATGGATGGTGCCTGTCGGTCTAATCGTCCTGGTGACACCAGTCGTGGTCGTGGTCTCTGGTTTGATTCCCGTTATTAGTTCTTCCAGTGACGATGATGGAACAATTAGCGCATCGAATGGCTCAACTACTCGTGCCTTGGAAAGAGGATCCAACAATTTGGTGTGAGCTAGTTTTCTGTATGTGAGCATGCGTGATCAATTTTATCACATAATACGCCTTAAAAACGTATCTTATTGTTTCATTTCTGTTATGTGTTATGGAAATAGTCTAATGTAGAAACAAGATTGTGTATGCGTAATGATTTTTGAAAAGGGCAAAAAGTGTTTTTGTTTACAGCTTCTTGGATATTTCTTTTAAGTATTTTGGTCTGTGTGTTTTAGTCAATTTTGTGAAGAAAAACTCGTTAAATTTATCCAATTTAGTTCTCTGGAGCGATGCTTTTTCCAAGCCTCATGTTTTAAATGACGTAATCTCGAAACTTCATCTGATGAGTTTTTCATCGGAAATCAAACCTCAACAAATAATTTAAAAAAAAAATTGAATGGCTAAGCAATTCCAAACATGTCTTTGATTCCATCCTAATTAATTTTCCTCTTTCATTTCATATTAAATATAATACTTGTTTAATGCATACATTCTATCTCCTCACGTTGATCTCATACTTGAAAATCGTCTTTTAAGTAATTTCCCGTGAAAAATCTTTTGCTTTTGGGACCAATTGAGTGCACGCCTGTTGTTTTTAAACTAAATGTTATTATTGTTTGAGCTTTTGGTTGTCGGGCTTTTTAGCTATTTAATTTTTTTTTTGTTTTACTTAATTAAAATAAAAGTTTGGTAATAATCATTTAATTATTTATCAGGTAATAATCATTTAGAACCCAACTTGCATGTATTGTAAACATTCCCACTGTAACCGATCAGAATCAATGAATAAACTTTTGCATTTGAAAATTCTAAGAAGTTACAATACGCAATTGAGAGGATAATGAAGGCCGGAATGTTGCCTTCCCCAGCTCATATATATATATATATATATGCGCGCACACGTTGTACACGACGTTTTTCGAGATACAATATTAAAAGTTCAAAATAATAAAAAATTTTATCATAAGAAATTTTTTTACAAAGACATAATTCAACAAATTGCAGCATCTCTATTATTATAATATAAATGTATAATGATTGTAAAATTTTGATGATCCTTCACAAATAATAATATATATTATTTTCTTAACTTTTAATTTTAATGTATCATAACTTATAATTATTAAGTTTTATCCATCTCATAAATAATCAAATTGATTTATATTATTCATATTATGACTTTCGTAATTTGCAATAATCTAATTTGCAAATCAGAAACAAATAGTTGTAATTCCATATTAAAATTTATACAATTAATCAGTAATTTCTGTAAATAAATCAATAATATGAATAACCCATTAGATATAATTTATGATTCTAAAATTCATGTACAATTATAAAATGTTAATGTAAGATTATCATTTCTTATTAATATAAAATTTGAATTTTGGTCTTCTTTAGTTTTGGTTGCAACATGTAGATGTATATTTTTTTGGTTATCGTCTTCAAATTATTTTGACACATATCCTATCAATTTAGCAATTAATTTAGGAAAGAAAATATTTCCATTTTAATCACGTCAATATATACATATATTTAATTTAATATATAATATTATAATATATTTTTTTCCAAATCTAATTAATTTAATATCTTATTCTTTTTACATAATTATATACATGAATCTACTTATGTTGTATTTTTAAAAAAAATATGTTATCCTCCAACATCATTATTTATTTACGAAAATTACTCTCCTTCTATGCAAATCAAATGGGAAATAGTTAAACTAACAGCCCTATAAGAGAGATATACATATCTTTATATATATATATATATAGATAGATAGATATAGATATAGATATAGATATAGATATAATATTATAAAAATTGTATTTTCTGTTACTTTCGTTCTAATCGTGATATATTTTTGTATAATCATTTGATACGTATCCCATAAATTTAGAATTTCTAAACAAAATTTTATCAAAATAAATTTTACCAAAAGTAAACACCTTTGAAAATAAAATATTATTAAAAATAAATTATCTTATTTGTAAATATTATCATAACAAAAATTTTCTAAACCTAACTATTGAAAACATATAAAACATATATCAATACTAACTCTATGCATGAGGACAAACGGATGAATATTATAACTAAACAAATAAAAATTTATTTATGTTGAAAATATAAAAGTTGTTCCTTAAACTATTTTCACTTTATTTTTATTCGCATAATTAATTGACATGTATATCACGAATTTAATATTTTTAAATAATAAACTTGTCATAGAAGTCTATCAATCTAACTTCTTGAAAAAATAAGACTTATTAAATTATCTTTTTTTATTAAGAAATGTTACCATAATAGAATTGCTCTAAATATTATTAAATAAAAAATTAAGAATAAATTAAAATGTTTAGTCCTCTAGTACTAAAAACAAATAAACTTAATTGTTCGGTCTTTGTCTCATACTCCAAACAGGCCACTTCGTCTAAACCAGTTAAAAAAATTATAAACTAACAATTTAAATTTTTATATAACCCGTGCAATGTGTCAACTTTATGCTAGTAATAACATAACAAATAATAAATATATAATTTTTTAAAATCAAGAAAAATTCTAAATATATTAAATTCAGTCTAAAAATAATCTCAAACCTTTTCTTCTATTGTAATTATTGATATTGAAATTATAACGACCCCAAATTCTA
>MKEJ01013580.1:0-16413 GCA_001753735.1 Embelia ribes
TTTAAAACGCCCCCCATTGCCAAAACCCCCAAAAAAAAAAAAAAAAAAAAGAATGCAAGTTAATTAGTTGAAGTTTTATCTTCATCCTCTTAATTTTCAAATAGTATATACTGAAAAAATGTTTTGTGATCGCTGTCAAAATTAAAATTCTGAATTACCCATCCAGTTGTAATTATTTTGTCAAAAAAAAAAAAAAAAAGGGGCGGATGAAATTGCATATCGATTTCTAGTCCCATCTTATTTACGCATAAATTTGCCGAGAGAGCCACTTTAAAATCAAGTTATTTATAACACTAATTAATCGCATATACAAACAAATCTGTAATATTTTTTCATTTTATTAGGATATAAGCAAATGATAACATGGAACAAAATAGTGAAAATGTAAGCATGTCATAAAATTTGATTTTGGAAATTCAAGTCTAGACCATTACATAATTTTTTTATTATTTCATCTGAAAAAAATAATGCTTTATTTAAAAACTACTATGCAAATGGTTTCGAATATTTATATATATATATATAGAGTGATGCTTCCATAATTTTAAATTCCGAGTTATATCTAAAATATCCTGCACCTAAATAATTGTGAGTGTAACATTTAATAATTAAGGGTTTTGGTTGACTATCATCCCTTCATCTGAGTTTAAAAAATAAAATAACATATATATAATATATTTCTAGAATGAAAGAGAAGGCATAACACGAAACCAATCCTGTGAACCAAAAAAATAATAATAAATTGGATATTCAAATCCCTTATATTACTGAAAATCTTCCTCAAGATCTTGCTGAGAATAATTAAATATCAAACTCTAGTGGAATAAGTGGTGGTTGTCTAGAATCTAATAACAGTATTAATCTTCATATATATTATTTTCAAAAACGTTTTTTTTATTTCCAACCGCCATTAGTCGGTGATTACGAACTGTTATCGAGAAATGAAATCATTAACCGAAATATAACCGAAAATAATATATATATAACTAAAAAGGCTTAGGTCATCTAATATATATAACGTGTGCACAAAAATTCTGTTTATTGCACCATGTACTAATAAATTAGATAGTTTTTTAAATACTTGTTCCAATTAGATTGATAGAATAATTATTCGATCAGTTACAAGGGAAGACCCTCAAAAAGTCACTATAAAATATAGATTTTTTCCGTAATTAAAACAAGTTTCACTTTTATATACGTGTTGTTATTGGAAATAAAATTACTAAGGTGGGTCCAATGCTGTTTAACAATAAAATTATTAACTTTCTGAACCAAAACACAACATAAATTATTGTTATTAATGTTTTAGATACAAAACTTAATTTTACATTTTGTAGCTATAGTCTGGATATCTATATGGTGTATAGTGACAAAGTACCTAACATATCGCCTAACAGAACTTTTTTCAGTCACTTTTAGCGTCTAAATTTCCAGTAAAAGTATTCTTCAATTTTGCAACAAATACTTTTTATAACAAAAGCTTTCGTATTTGCGAAGTGACCATATTTTGATATTTCTACATGTACCAACTGCCAAGTTTAAGCACCATTTTTTCTATTGTAGTAAATAATCACTATAGGCTAAGGGCTTCGAGTAATTTTTTCTATTGTAGTAAATAACCTCCAAGCGTTGAGGTGAGATGTTAGGGCTCTATTCTCGCTTAACTGAGGTCTCGAGTTCGAGTCTCAGGAATGCAGCTGCGTTAAACCTTGGTAGGGAGAGTTTTACCACCTTTTGTAGTCCTGCCCTGCTCAAATCCAGATTAGTCGGAGCCCAATATGGTTTCCGGATACCGGATGGTTATATCAAAAAAAAAAAAAAATCGCTGTAAGCTAAGAGGTTCAAGTAATTTTAAAGACCATAATGTATAGTAGCAATAGATAACATTTCGTCTAAATCGATCCAAACAAATCAAACCGGGTCTTAGGGATAGTTAATAAACTTGGCGTTTTTGTTGAGAGTGGAAATTGAATAAAGCGAATACAGTTGTTCAGCAAACGATTTGAAAATTTAAAGCCTTAATAAATCGAACAGATACATTCAACGTGATTAGTTCCATAATTAATAAAGGAAAATGCATCTTCTTTCCAAATTTTAACTTATAGCCGACCATAATTAATGAATTGAGATTTGTTCTTACTGAGAGGTAGCTAGGCAGTTCGTCGCTACACAAAATTATTAAATTTTTTGTAACTAACAATTCATCCTCGTCTCTCCTGCTAAAACGATGTACCTAACCAAAATTCTAGTTGTTACCTCTCCTTATCAAATTCAACTACGGTTTTTTAAACCATTTACTGAAAAGTTTGGTTTTGTGAGAGAAAATATAAGTCGATTAATATTCAATTTGCATAGCAAGATTAATTTTTTTCCCCATTATATACGCATGTGAAGAATTGATGTTAATCTAATAAAATGTTTATTGTCATGAAACTAAAAGCCAGACAAACTAACCAAATCAAACAAAATAAATTTTATTTTTATTTTTTGGTTTTGCATCCTTTTTTATAAATCAAAACAATCTAAACCGACTCGGTAATTTAATTCCTATAGATATACTCTTAAATTGATGTAACCACACCACATTCTGCCTTAATTATATTCTCTTGTTTTCTATGATAGAATCACTTCATTAGTTACAACTTGAGGTACAAGTTAAATTTTAAAAAATCCCATAATCAAGGTCCTTAAATTTTGATTAAATACAAATTAAATAACTCCGGTCGGTGATAGTTGTATTGATTAAATAGCTAGTTGTGGTATCTTTGGAAGTTGTTGCAGAAACGAACATGAAGAAGTTATACTGTTATTAAATTGGTCATGCCTATGAAAAGCATCCCCTATTATTCTAATTTCTTTATAATAATATGAGGGGAATAGATAAGAAAGAGAATCTTAATGTCTTGTTTTTAGCGTAAATGAAAGTTTATTAGGGTTAATATAAAAATGTTTACTTTTAACGCGGTTTTGAGCAACGCGGAAACAACTCAAAATAATATTTAAACAAAACAATGGTATAGAATATTCATGAACTAGGTTAAAATTTCAGAGCATGGTCTCATCATCATTGTCATTATTATGCAGATAATGATCTTAAAAATTTGGGTCCGACTAACCTAAAATAATATATCACGTTGAGTCGTTCATGTAAAATTTTCTATGCACTCGTTTCAACGCAAAGTTGCGTGCTCATCTATTGGTCTGAGCTCGCATGTCTTTTTTTACTTTTTCCTTGTATATATAATTCTACATTTGTAACAGACTTGACTTCGTATAAAAATTGAAAGAAATGATTAAGAGCCTGAAATCATGGTCCCAAATTGGACATTTTAATTTTTCATGTAAGTGAAATGTCTTAATCAAATGAGACCATTAAAAAAGAGCTAGATGAGGACCATACTATTCTTATCATAACCATAGATCAACAACCTTAATTACTCGAGTCTATGTTCTACAATTATTCGTAGACACAACATGCTTTGAATAATTCAATGACTTGACTATACCAAATCACATGGAATTATCTTCGTATAAACGTCTAGATATGTTTATTATACATTTATTATTTTTTTGGAAACAAACAAATGACTTTTGACTTTTGACAACTGTGTTTGTCTTGTTATCAACAAAGTATCCCAATGAAAATGGGACCGTGGTCAAATAATTAGATTATAAGGTCTGTGTTTGACATTTCTTAGTGTTTCAGTTTTTATTTTATTTTATTTTGGTTGACAAATATTTAGGGTGTCAGACTTGTGTATAGCTAGAATTTGAATAAAATGAAAAGGCCAGAAGATGATTATCCTGATCGTGAAATGATTAATTCTGTGAATTTTTTACAGTATTTTTTATTACCAATATTAGTGATAAAGATTAAGTTAAAGCATCTCCTACTGATTAATTAATTAAAAAGTTCTATGAATGAAAACCTATTTATTTTTGTAAAAGGATGAGATAAGTATGTGTGTGTGTGACACCGTACTTGTAGTTTTGTGCTTTGCTTATATTTGTGGAATACATTTATTTTAATTTTCAAGTAATTGTGGGTAGACATGCTTAGGGAATAATCTTTCTTTGTCGTAAAAATTACCTTGCCATATTTTTTTTGTCTGTTTCCCAATTCCAAAATTTACAATAAAGTTAAGTAAATCTAGGTCAACTTTTAGGTTAAGAAGACTATATGTATGTATTACTATGTAATATAGTAATCTGTTCAAAATGTGTGTAAGCAGTCCTTGATTTACAAACTTTATTCGTGTTTTATATAAAAGAATTTCCGAGGAGCAAAAGAGCACAAGTTGCTTTTAACTAAGGAGAACCCCAAACGAGAGGTTGACTATTACATTCACATAAAATAAAAAATTAATATTAAATAATATGGACAAGGGTCCTGAAATAGATCATTTTTTATATTATGCTTAAATTTGAATTAGGAAAAGCAATGTCTCCTTGAATTTTATTTTATGAATTTCAAATATTCATGATTTGGCCATTAACGAGTCAAAGCATGATTATTAGTAAACCATCTCCAGGGATTGTGAAAGATATTCAGCTAGAAATAATTTTGTTATTACTTCGACTCATATCCCCCCAAAAGTGGCCTCAATTACTGCGAGTTATTTATGATTTATTTGTTACAAGTTATTATGGGTGAGAAGCTAATTGCTATTTAGTTCCATTACTATTACTAATAAGCTGTCTCATAATACTGATGTTTAATTATTAATAAACAGAAATTTGCGTTAAGTTGATCATGTATTATGTTAAACCCCCACTCATTTTAACGTGTCGTGCATTGGATTGTCATTTCTCTATAATTAATTAGCGCAATTCTATCAAATTTAGCCTTAAATTAGGAATAATTTTTTCAGGGCTCAAAGAAATTTTCTAGAGCAAAGAAATGGAAACAAAATTTATTTGTAGAATGTACCTGATTCTTGCATCTCACCAAAGTAGGGCCATCCCTAGTGATTGAAAAGAAAAGGATGCATGGTTCTAGCTAGTTAGTAAATAACATCAAAATATATGGTGTATATATATATATATATATCCTGTTTTTGGACTATGCAAGTAGCATTTGAAAAGGTGAGGGACCTAATCCCACTCAATTTAAGCATACTCTTAAAAAGGAAAAAGCACAAACTTTGCAATGCATCAATCTAATTAATGGAGCTCTCAATACATATCTACTTGATCACCGGATTATTACACCACCATTATTATGCACATATTCCGAAACCGATCATCTTAAATTTAAGAAAAATGAAACCTTTATAATGCAAAGTCCGAACAAAATGATGTGGCAACGTATAAGAATGTTATCACATAATAACGATCTTTTTTATGTGCTCTAAAAAATACAACAACGCACGCACACGATTGATGAATAATAGGCCAGTCATCGCGAGGGACAGAGACGAACCTATTATATATAAGTATAAAATTTATAGAGATGGTTGAACTTGCGTAAATAAAAACATTGTATATTATAAATTTAATGCTAAAATTATAAATAAAAAAGTTTTACACTAACATTTTTAGTTAAAATAAATAAATAAATTATGAGAGTGACTTTAGCGCCCCTTAACAAACTCATAGGTAGGTCTCATTTTGTAACAGTATGACTAGGTTCAGACTAAATGTGACACCGCTACAAAATATAGAGCAATATCACTACATAATTATTGAACATACTATACATAAGAAATTAAATCATCTTCAGCATAGTTTATGTTTTAGAAGTTCCAGGAATAAGATTTGAATATATTACCTAAGCATTAATGATAATTAACTTGTTAACCAAAATTGATGGCACTCATCACACTTGTGTGGTCTTAAGTAAAAGTTTGGTATCTGAAGATGATATTCCCGAAGATTTCTTTACAATAAGAAAAGAATAAATTTAGTGCCTTTATGACATTCACACACCATGTTTTTCTCACAATCCACTGCTGAAATGATGTCCTAAAAGTGATATAATTCACTCTAAATTTTAATGAAATTCATTAAAATTTAGATAGCAAGATTTTTCTAAGATAATTCTTTTAACCATTTTTAGTACTACTGTAGACATATTCTAGCTTTTATGTTTCCTTTGTTATTACTCAATCGAACTTTTCAATATACTTTAATGGAAATTTCATCGAATTGATGTGATGGCTCGATAATGAGATGTGGAGATAAACGAAGGCATGCTTGTGATTCAAGTAAGATTTTATTAATCTCAGCTGATTGTGGATAGTTAAAAACGTGGGAAAAAAAATCAAAACAAAAAATAAATTAATAAAAATTGGGGGTTAAATTTTTTTTTTTTTTTTAACTTTTTTTTTTTTTGGCTTAAAAGTTGGACTTTATTTTTTGCACAAATTTTAAATCGAGTTTTTTTTTTTTTGGCCAAAATAAATTATAAGACTTCAGCTAGATGTGTCCATTTTTTTATATAGACATAATTTTATGACATGACGTGTTTATTTCTTATTTATTGACGTTAATACTAGATATTTAACTTCTATGAGTTACGGTGCCAATACATATCTATCGTACAGGTGCGAACTTATATATTGTACGTTACAGTACTTCATTTGTTAAACTGCTAGTAGAAGAATAGTATTTTCAAGAAAATTAAGGAAAAAAAAGGGGGAAACGAGTTGGAATAAGCAGATGAGCTTTATTGGCAATAATAAGTTTATTGAAATTTCACTCTTAAATTGTAATATTTATATTTTTTTTGTGTTTTATACCAAATTAGTAATATTTTAGTTAAGCATGAAAAATGTAAATTTCAAAAAACAAAAAGGAAAGGACAATTATAATAATTTTCTAAAGTTGTTATATTATTTCAACGAGAATCGATGTAATTATACCTATGAATAATATTCTGTTCATCCCTTTTTAAAACACTTATTTATTCTTCCACACATATTAATAAAATTTTGTTACTGTGGCGAATACAAGAAATTTAATCATTTTTTTTCATCATAATCTCTTCACCAAAACATGAAAGTTATATGTGATGATAAATTGCACACAAAATGAGAGAATATTAATAACTTACTAATTTTAATTTTGCTTTAAATGGAAATAAAATATGATTACGGTAATTGAACGTAGAAAGAAAAACTATCAAATAGTACAATTAAGTATATTTGGATGAATAGTAACACTCGCAAAATCCGTCGAGAAATACAGAGGTTCGATTTTTGCAGTCAGCAATCCCACTTGTTGATGAACTAGAAGTAACACTGTAAGTCAAACCTTCAAATGAGATAAGAAGACAACTAAATTAGGAATAAATGAATCCACAAATTCGGGCTCGGCTCATTAAGTAAACAAGTGAAGCCTGAACAAACTCTTTAAATAAATGAATCTAGCTTGAACAAACCAGGGTTTGACTCGCCTCAATTCAGTTGATTTGCAATCCTAAGAGCATCCACATGAATACACTCAAGATTTCTCTAATTTGATTTCTCAAATAAAAAATTTTAAAGTAAAAATATGCCATATTAGTCTTTCTATTTTTCTGTATTATTAGAAATTTTTTCAAAAATGCTATAATATATTTTTCAATGGAAAATTTTACTATTGAAATATTATTCTATTTAAAAATATTTTTTTCACTAAAAATTTTAAAAAAATTCTAGAAAGATTGGTGTGGAAAATTCTAAAATGTGAATTTTCAATAGAAGAAATAATTTTTTAAAAAATAAGATATAAAAATTAAGTGAGAAGGCGGATGCGAATGCTCTAAATCTAAGTCAGCTCGATTGTATAGCTAAAGTAAGAGCGTAAAAGTATCGTAAATGTAATTTAAAAAATTATGAAAATACTAGAAAAGAGCGAAAATGAAAATAATAGTAATAATTGAAAATGAAAATAAAAACAAAAGTGAGAGTCGAAAACGAAAATATCATTCTCTTGACTTAGCTCTAAACCCAACCCTAAAGCCAAACATGACAAATTTCCACGTCACGGGTAACCGGCTGTATGAACGCTCCCAGCCGGTTGCCGTCAACAAACCCGCGTAAAAAACAGAGAAACTATTCTTTTTGCATTTAATGCAACCCAACTGATTCACACTCCGGTCTTCACACGTTATCACCGACACGTGTCGGTTTCCCTAGGGTACATAGGAAGCCTCCTCCCGCCAACTATTTTCCCAGAAATGTACTAAATACTAGTATTTAATTCACACTATAAATTATATTGTGTATAAAAAAATTACATTAATTTATATTTTATACTGTTTTGGGCATAATAATAATAATAATAATGCTCTCCGATCCATGGTTAGCAAGTACATGAATTATTACCGCTTAATACTTTTAAATTAGTACATATAATTGAGAATAATTTTTTTCTTCCTAATTATATATGTTTCTTGTCAGAAGTAACTATACTTTTCTCGCATAATTGACTTTACATATATATATATATATATATATATTTTATGTAAAATTAACATAAAGTACATAATAATTTACATATATATATATAACATAAAGTACATAATAATTAAGCTGAATTTTTGTAGTGACATGAGGCATGAATTAAGGAAGCCACAGGGTTTTATTAGAGAGCCACTATTTTATTTCTCGATGACTAGTAGAAGTTACACCCATTTATTTTAAAAAATAAAAATATGACAGAGAACTTATTTTACTCTTGCTTAAAAAAATGCCTTAACAAGAACAAGACCTTTCAAAGCTTCTCCTTTACTTTAAACCCATAAAATACCAAACAGTCTCCCCCATCTCTCCTCTCTTTCTCTCCTCTCTCTCTCCCTGTCTCTTTCAATCTCTCTCTGTCTCCTCTCTTTTAAGAGATGAAGAATCTAATCTAGTGATTAATCTATGGAGAAGAAGGAGGAACCAAAAAAAGAGAATTCGATGGAGATTTCGACTTTCTTCGACCAAATCCCGAGTTTCGATTCATCTTCGAGCCTTTTCGAGGGCGAAAATGGGTTCATGGATATGCTTGAGATGCAACAAGACGACTACAACCATGTTCCATACGATTGGTACGATACTTCGGTGATGCCACTGCCGGAGACAGAGGCAAAGCTGCCGGAGGTGGTGAACACTCCGGCAACTCCGTCATCAATCTCGTCTTCGTCGACCGAAGCTGCGGCCAACGAAGAACTACCTAAAGCCAAGGTGGAAGAATTAGAAGAGGGAGAAGAAGATCAAGACAAGACTAAGACAGAGTAATTATTTTCCCTTTTTTTTCTATTTTGTTTTCAAAATTATTTTTTTATTTGTATTTGTCTCTTTTTTTTTTTCTCCTTTTCTACAAAAATTCGATGCAAACTAAAAATATACAAAACATATAAATTATATCGCAACAGTTAATAGCTTAGATTATAGTGGTCAAAAATTACTAAAATACTACTAGCATATTATTCTAATGCCTTTTAATTTAAGTAGAATAATTAAACAAAATTCCCCTGCAGAGCGTGTCTTGTACTTTTCACATGTTTTACTGTCTTTGTTTGCACACATTAAAGAGGTTAATTAGAAGATTTTTAAAAAGGTAAACATAAGTATCTGTGAATGTGGATTTGGTCTTCATTATTTAGAGTTTTAAATTTTATCCTTACTTACTTCCCTAAAAGTGATTTTTTTCCCCTTTGTGGGTTTAGGTTAAAATCAAAGAAGAAGGGTGAGAAGAAGGAGAGAGAGCCACGGTTTGCATTCATGACCAAAAGTGAAGTTGATCATCTAGAAGATGGATATAGATGGAGAAAATATGGTCAAAAAGCTGTGAAAAATAGCCCTTACCCGAGGTAAATATATATACATCACAACCAAATAATTCAATTTATGTCAGATTTATTTATATTCTTGCCAAATCTTATATATTTTCACTTTTGGCTTGTAGGAGCTACTATCGTTGCACTACCGCATCATGCGGTGTGAAGAAGAGAGTGGAGAGATCTTCGGATGATCCAACGATCGTTGTCACAACATACGAGGGAACGCATACGCATCCATGCCCAGTGATGCCACGTGCGCATATCGGCATCATGCCGCAATCCACCTCTTTCGGTAGCACTTCCTCTTTCATATTTCCACCACCCCTATATCAACAACAACAACAGCAATATCAGCAGCAGCAGCAGCAGCAGCAACAACAGCCTTATTTCTCTAACCCTACTCCGTTGAGCATTAGCACTGCTACTAATCCCTCATTCCCAGTGTTTGTCCAAGAAAAACGGCCTTACCCCTCACCGTCCACTTTGCCGAGAGATCATGGTCTTCTTCAAGATATTGTACCTTCACAAATGAGAAAGGAGCCCAAAGAGGAGTAAACAAGGAGTAAACAAGGAGTTAAGTTTCATGGGTATGTATGTATCCCCTTACTTACTAATTTTATGGAGGTTGTGGGTTATCTTTAGATTTAAAACCCCACTTCATTATTATCTCATAGAGACCTCTTAATTATCCTTGTAAGATGACTATCCTTTTTTTAATTTGCTTTTGAAGATTAGGTAGTTGATTAATGGTTCTTTTTGTTATTTTATTGTATCTACTTTCTACTAGCTATGGATCTTTTATGACTGTCTTTTTTATTTTTATGATTTATGTTGCTTGTTGGTCTATTGAATCTTCTTCCTCTTTGTTTGGTTAAAGTGCAAGGAAATGTTTCTCTAGCATACTAATGTTCATAACCATACATATGTAATAATTTGAAAATATGCTAAAGAGGTGTGAATTTCATTATTCTTGGGGGGGGAAAAAGATTAACTTCACGTGATAATATTACCAATAATTCACTTTGAGAATCCAGAGAAACCCTAAGTTTTATTATTATTTCACAATAGAAATGGCAAAACAAAATTTTCATGGATGAGAGGGAAGTAACAATTAGGCCTTGGAAATTGAGCTTATAAAAAACCTAGTATTGAATGGAATAATCAAGGCGGAAATGTTATTTTAACAAAACTCTTTCATCCCGTTCTATTCCATTCCTTATTAATACAAAAATAGAGGCTAGAAATCTTATCTAAAAGTTCTCTAACTACGTTTACTAAAATTCGAAAACTAATTATTTTCATGTATTTTCCATAAGACGTATATACGGAGAAATATATATTCAATCATTGTGATTAGGAAAGTCATGTCCCAAATTGCTTCTATTCATTAATCACTAAATCAAATAAGGGAGATGCCTCATGCTTCATGGAGAAAATTTATATTTTCATATTTTTGCACACCCCTTTTGCATATTGCCACATGACAAAAAAGAAGAACGATTTTTTGAGACGTTGTTTAAGGCAAGTGATTTTTTATTTTTTTTTTTATGATAATCATGACGTTTCCATTAAACTTTCTCGTAGACGACATTTTTACGACATTTATATCGATGTCTTTGTCAAATATTGGTTAAGCCGTAACAACACCGAAATGAGTACTGCTAACATTCATGAAAAATCGATGTAGAAGGTCTGTTTTAACTTCGTTTTTTGGGGTTTAAGCAACGTTTGGAAAACGTAGTTTTAACTACTTTCCTCTCCAAAGTTTCCAAACTGGGCATGGGGTGATGGAGAAGTATGCCTTTTTGATTGAGGGGCGAATTATGGAGAAACTATTCTTGTCCATGTCACAATGTTTAGTTAAGATTTGAGAACAATTAATCTCAGTGTTACTTTTGGAAACTAGTACAATAGTCTATACACATCTATGTAATGAAAGCTTTGATGAAACACTTACATTAAGTACAGTTTCTTGCTTTATACCATAGCTGTATCCTATGCATGTATAGGTACATCAATAAATACGAGTTATGCCTTTTGTCACAGCATTTGAAGAAAGAGAAAAAAACAGCAGAATTTTGTGAAAAACATTCTCTTTTTTTAAGAATATAATACATTTGATGTGTAAAACATAATTCGTGCAGCAATTTTAGTCGTTTTAGATAAAAATAAATACATGTCCTTGTGCATCACAAAGCATAGAATTGTGAATGTAGCAATTCATTATGATATTTAGAAGCCATGAGAGAAGGTTTAATTAAGATTACATATGGTGGTATAGCTATATATTTATGTTTGAAGTTCTCGATATCTCCTAACTGGTGATTGGTCTTTTTATTGGCTCCTCCAAAATTAAGTCCTTAATCTGTCTCTAAATTTAAGTAAAGTCATGGGCTTGTATTCTTTTTTTAGCTTTTTTGGTTGTTTAGGGTGATTGGATTAACCTAAAATAACTTTTTTTTTTTAACAAAAAAGTTGAAGCACTTAATCGTATGAAAGGCGCACACTTAACATATTATGCATGTGCCCTTGTACTTATAAGTTCTGGAATTGGCAAAAGAACTTTAATTATTTTCTTATTTGTTGTTGTTAATTTGATTAATGCAGAAATAAATTCAAAAGGTAGAAAATTTTAGGTTGTGTTTTCTAGCAAGATCCTTTTTTCAGCTTGTTGAAGTGTGGCCAATCCTTTTTGAAAATGCCTTATGTTTATTCCCATTTTTCAGAGAATTATTCTGTCATTTATATGATCAGCTTTCCAGCCTATGTATAGCCTACAATATCTCAGTTATTTTCCCTCTAGTTTTCACAAAATCTACTCATATAATTCCAATTACATGATTACTACTTTGTTGATTGGAAAATAATTTTGATACATCTGCTAAGTTTACTTTGCAGCTAAGAGCTCCACATTGCATCATATTCATCATAAAAATTAGTTAGAATTTTTCTTTTTACATTCAGAACCTCTTTTTGTCGACGTAACATATATTTGATCTCAGAGCATATCAAAATTTAATCTATATATATATATATAGCATTCTACATTGTCTAAGATATGTAGAATGTAATTTGTATAGCTACATTTATTGTCTTTCGTAATTATAGCTGAGATGAAGTTTTAACTACTTTCGTTTGCATTTGGTATTTTGGCCAATTTTTTAATTTTTGTTTACCCTCGATACAAATCCTCGTTTTAAACAATTGAATTCCCTAGTACACCAATAGATGTAGCAATTATAAGATGTAGCATATTACTTTTCTTATCGGATCGGATTAAACATGGAGCAATTTTTAAAATGTATACAGTTTAAGTACATGTTTGCATAATGATAATACTAATTTGCTTTATTTTTCCTTATGTTGAAACCAAAAAAATAAAATAAAATTGTATTAATGGTGTATCATGATGCAATTCATCATATTAATTTGATTATGACTAAACAATTGATTTTAGGTACATATTATCCTTGCTTATCCCCCCAAAAAATATAAACATATATACATACTCTTTAATCAGAATATAACTAATATTTTCAACATTCAAAAATGTTAGTTATTGAGAAAAGGCTCTAAATGCATTGGATGTTTATTTATGCTTTTATAATCGTAGCTAGCTGTAAAGAGATATCAATCTTGATACGTATATTTTCAAATATTCTCATTCTTTTGCTATATCAGTTTTTAGTTCTCCTCTGAAGCTGATATATATTTTTTAAAATTTCTTGCACTATTTTCGTCCTTTTGTTGGGGAATAATATAACAAAACTTGAGAAATCAGAAAACCTTTTTTAATGCTGAAAAAAATACTTTTCTCATACTAGTTTGTCAAAAGTAGATACTTCTATTGTGACCCACGGATGAGCATAAAAAGGAGTAAAAAAACTTGTTTCTTGTCTTGTGAATTTGAAACATAAATTTGTATTGAATTTTTTGAAAATATTTTATGGCATGAGTTTATTTTTATGGGACGGAGATTTTTTTGCAATTATAATTTTAGCTTCCAAATAAGCTATATATCATCATATTAGTTTATATTTACTTAGTGAAAAAATAAACTCGCAGTACTATTTATTATTCTTTCTACACAATCAAGTGCATTTTTACATTTTCTTTTGACAAGACATTAGCTAGCTTGCACACACTATTATTAGGAAAATTAATATTCCTCCTAGTTGCTAATGCATGTGTACAAAAACGTTTCTTTCACACTTTTATGCATGCTATAATTATTTTGGAACCAAAAAAATCCTAATGTTTTCTTAAACATTTAGGTTACACAAAAAGTTTGAGATTGGTTGATGATTTGAAAAACACCACCACCATAACTCTAGAATGAAGCAAAATTACATAGGCCCTCACTAATTATTTATAGAGACATTAATAACATTCTTGCTTATTCATTTAATTAATAATTGAATAGCCATGGCATTTGACTGTTCACACTAATTACAATTAATTGTTAGTTTACCAATTTATAAGATATGCCCAGTTTTTGTGACCAGCTCACAAAATAAGCCGTGAAAACGGGGATTAATTATTTTAGTATCCGAATTTCACGAAAACGTTAAACTGAATTATAACATGAATATAGATCGGGGTACCTTTGTTATACAAAGTAGATTAATATTACTCTAAGCAACTCAAAGATTATTATTGTTGTTGTTGTTATTATGATTTTGCACCGGAACGCAACCATTTAATGAATAAAAAAAAAAACAATCTAGAAAAGCTACTAAGGAAAAAGATTACAAATGTCTAAAACAAACAAGACCAACTTTATCCACTTCTGGTAACATGAATGGACTTGAGAGGTTCAAAAATCACGTTCGATGTTGACATGTTGGTTGGCTATTACGCTGAGTGAGCTACCATAGTATCGGGGGGCAATCATTCATCCTACATTGCTGTGGTGAGGGATAAGGATGTGCAATATAAAGAACGCGAATTTACTAAATACAACTCTTCTAATTAAAACCGTGCGATAGTTGAGTTAGTTGGAACTAAAAAATTAAGTATGTTCGTAGTACTAGAGCAATCCTATAATGGATCGATGTACCTTTAGCCTCGGGGCGTGTGTGGGCGGTGGATAATGGCTAAGGGTGGATTGCACCACCTTCGTGATTTTTAATACATTAAAATTTTATTTTTAAAATAATTTCAAACATCACCCATAAATTTTCTTCGGGAATTTCTTGGTTGGGTTTGGGACTCTCCCTAAATAAATGCTCAGCCGGATACAAAAAAGACCTTATAAAAAAAAAAAATTAAGAAAAAAAAAAATCAAATTTCTTCGTTGCCCAGATAAAAGGCTTTAGAATGAATGCTCTAGTATTTTTTTTCTTACTTTGGGAAAAAATAAAAAATCAAACTTTTTTGGTTAATAGCGGCAAACAAACTAGCCTAGGCAAAGTATATATGATCTCACTGAGTGACTTGGTCACAAATAATGATACACTGATTCGGTCCATAAACAGATTGTGCAGTCAAAATTGCATAAAATTTTAAACTAAAATTAAAAATAAGTTTTTCAATTTTTGGATGATTAAATTGCTAAACTACTCCTAAATTTTTTGTTTTATTATTCTTATTTTAATGAGTATAAGAAGGTAATATTGACCATTTATTAAATTTAAATTGAATAGATATTCAAAAAATGAAATGCAAAACCTATTTTTAAACATTCAAAATATTTGACCCCAACAATTTGTCCTTACAAATTCTCATATATATAATATGAATATGGATTTTTTTATTTTTTATTTTATGAAAACAAAAGAAAATTGCATAAAGAAAGTGCACATGGCATAGCGCTTAATTTTCTCTTGTCATCTCTCAAACTTCCTAAGACTCGTTCTTCTACTACTCTCACTAACTCTAAAGTACAAAAACTCTCAACTTAATTTCTCTATATAATAAGGGCAACTTCCTCAACTCCTAATTCACAAAATTTAAGAAAAGCAAAAAATGAGCCCCAAAATGACCTTTTTGTTTGCTCTCTATTTAGTAGTGTTCAAATTCTCATTAAGTACTATGACTAGTTCTAGTGGTGGTTTCAACAAGAAAGAGTGTGTGGGAGAGGGGAGTAATAGTCCCCTGCGGACGGGTGCATACCGAGACAGCTGTCCAGAGGCTGAGCCAATCGTATTCTCGTGGGTTGACAAGGCGGTTTCGGAGGACCCAAGGATGGCTGCCTCCCTACTCCGTCTCCATTTTCACGATTGTTTTGTCAACGCAAGTCATATATGCATATATATACGTCGAACTTAAATAGTGACGGCCTCCATGTTTTAAAAAAGAGATAAATTGGTTCCTAAAATAGAGCTAATACGATGGAAATCGTACCAATTAACCTCTATGTGGTAACTTTTTAAAAAAGAATTAATCTTTTAAAATCATTTAAATTGGTATAATTGTCAATTATTTGAGCATGAAAGGTTAAAAAAAATTAACATTCCCAGTATTAGTACTGTGAACTTTTTTGTTACAAAATTTAGAAGGTAATTAAGCCCAACTTAGAAAACGAAACTTATATTGTAAATGTTGTTATTGGTTTACAAAAGAAATAAATAAGGTATAAAAGGTGGCCTAGCTAGAGACAAAATTTACAATTTAACTTCTTCTTCTTTTTTTTTATATTAATTTTAATTATTATTATTATT
>MKEJ01013581.1:0-16265 GCA_001753735.1 Embelia ribes
GTTATAACTTAATAGATTCATCGTATTTTTGCAATAAATAGTTTAAATAATATATTTTTTTAAATTTTAACATCAATAAATACCATTATCAAAAGTTTTAAAAGATGTTGAGATGTATATATAAAGAGAAATAAATAGAGAGAAAATATATATTTTCCAATTATTCACCATCTTCTGTAATTGATTTGGGTAAAAAAAAGAAAAATTAAGAGATTCAGAGGGAGAGAAGAGAGGGAGAGCAAACAAATATGAGAAAGGAAAGAAAAAAGTATTTTATATATTTTACACCCTCAAAAAGTCATTTTTGTAATAATTATTAAAATAAAATTATTTTTGCAAATACAACATGTATTTGATTCATTTTATCAAATTCCCCACATGAAAGCCCATGGAGACCAATAATACTGGGCTTTAAATTAGAAGAAAGAGGCCAATAAACTAACAGTATATTCATATCAAGGCCCACGCGGCCCCAAAATTGAACGCCACCTCATCGTCTTCCATTCTCGCTCCCAAAATTTGAGGTGGTGTTCAATTTTAATTAATCAATTAATTGGGTAGGGGTTTTGATTTATTGAATTAGATTAAAGTTTCATATCATCTCATTAAAAAAAAAAAATAATAATAATAAATCCCCTCCCTCTCTGTCTCTCGCTCCCTCTCTTCCAGAAGACTCAAGAAGCGCAGGCCCAGAATTAGGGTTTTACCCTTGTCAATTTTGATACTTCGATTGGGTTAGGTTTGTTGTTGTTGTTGTTCAATACTCTTACTTTCTCTATTTCTTCCTAAAATAAAAATACTGCATAGCTAGATACATACACATTGCGGTAACCGAGTTTTGTATTGAATTTTGGGACAAATTTTGAGAAATTAGAACCCTTGTGAAAAAAAAAATGTCAGAATCCTGTGGCAAACGAAAACTATCCACTGAAATTGATAATAATGGGTCAGAGGTGGTTGCCTCTTCAGAAGAGGGGCACCACACCGACTCCGCCTCCAAGCGCCGCAAGTCATCCGCCCGCACCTGCGTTCACGAGGTGGCCGTCCCAACTGGTTACAACTCGTCTCGAGACGAGTCCCTCCACGGAACCCTCTCCAATCCTGTCTACAATGGCTTCCCCGCCAAGACCTACCCTTTTTCCCTCGACCCCTTCCAGCTGGTCTCCGTTGCCTGCCTGGAGCGAAAAGAGTCTGTCTTGGTCTCTGCTCACACCTCCGCTGGCAAGACGGCTGTCGCAGAGTATGCCATTGCCATGTCGTTCCGGGATAAACAGAGGGTTATATATACCTCGCCCTTGAAGGCGCTCAGTAACCAGAAGTACAGGGAGCTGAGCCAGGAGTTCTCGGACGTTGGGCTGATGACAGGCGACGTCACCCTCTCACCGAATGCCAGCTGTCTAGTGATGACCACCGAGATCCTCCGGGGGATGCTCTACCGGGGTTCCGAAGTTTTGAAGGAAGTTGCTTGGGTTATATTTGACGAGATCCACTATATGAAGGATAGAGAAAGAGGGGTAGTATGGGAAGAGAGTATTATCTTTTTGCCTCCTGCGATCAAGATGGTCTTTTTATCGGCAACGATGTCGAATGCTACGGAGTTTGCGGAGTGGATATGTTATTTGCATAAGCAGCCATGTCATGTGGTGTATACAGATTTCCGGCCGACGCCGCTGCAGCACTACGTGTTCCCTGTGGGTGGGTCTGGGCTTTACCTTGTTGTGGACGAGAATGAGCAGTTTAGGGAGGACAATTTCTTGAAACTGCAGGATACTTTCACGAAGCAGAAGCAGATGATGGGGGACGGAAACAAGAGCGCTAATGGGAAAGCCAGCGGAAGAATTGCTAGAGGTGGTTCCGCATCTGGTGGTTCCGATATATACAAAATTGTCAAGGTGAACAAATCTCGTTTTTCAAATATTTCATTTGCTTTTGCTTTCATGTAGGGTGCTACTGTTAGAGAGATGTTATTGAAGTTATAATTATTGAGTAAAAATGAAGGATCTGTGCTTTTTTTTTAATTCAGTCTTATCATTATCGTGATCTGGAGTAGTTATGATATTTGCATATAACTCCATGCCAAAAGCACCCTTTGTTGTTAGTCATGAAAAGTTCTAGTTGTTAGCCTTTTTCCTTGTTCTACTTTAATGCTGTTAGAACAATCCAAATATTGTTTATTGAGTTCTAGTTACCATAAGTCGGTGATCTGTGTATGTTCTTCCTTGCTATCTGAGCATATATTCCTCTGTATGTGTGTTAGATATATCCCTATCTTTTGTTATGATATTGATGCTTATGCTTTGTAACTTTTTGTGTTTCAGCTGATTATGGAAAGGAAGTTTCAGCCAGTTATAATATTTAGTTTCAGTAGAAGAGAATGCGAACAACATGCAATGTCTATGTCTAAGCTCGATTTTAATACCCAAGAGGAGAAGGATATTGTGGAACAGGTTTTCAAAAATGCTATAACCTGTTTGAATGAAGAGGATAGGAGTTTACCGGCCATTGAGCTTATGTTGCCGCTGCTTCAAAGAGGAATTGCCGTTCATCATTCTGGGCTCCTTCCTATTATCAAGGAGTTGGTAGAACTTCTCTTCCAGGAAGGCCTTGTGAAAGCCCTTTTTGCCACCGAGACGGTGAGACTAAGTCCATCGCTTGTTTTAATCCGTTCTATCCTTAATTCTATTCAAGTTGAACTTGGCCATTGTTGCTGGGTGGATGGTGAATGATTTTGTAAAGGGCCATGTTGTGAGTTTTTAGACTCTTTGGTCCACTCGATATTTGGGATAATGCAAGGATAGATAATCAAACTCAAGTTCTCGTGAACCAAAGAATTGGAATTGTAATTCATCTTTTACTCTTACTTATCTTCTTCTGATGTTTATCCTGTGGTAATAGCTTTCTTTATTTACGATTTTGACAGTTTGCCATGGGGTTAAACATGCCTGCGAAAACTGTTGTTTTTACCAATGTCAAGAAGTGGGATGGAGACAGTCATCGTTATGTTGGATCTGGTGAGTATATCCAGGTGAGTGCTGTCATCTTTTCCAGGAACCATCTCGTGTTCTCGATTCTTTTTTTCTACTGGGTGTCAATGCTGTTAATTATGCCTGCAGATGAGCGGAAGAGCTGGCCGTCGTGGCAAAGATGATCGTGGCATCGTGATTATAATGATCGATGAACAAGTAATTTGAGCCTTATGATACCCCTCTCTTACTGTATCACATTTCACTAGCACGATCTTCAAGCTTAACTACAGTGGATTAGTAGCTTAGTTTTTGTTTTGATGTTATTGTCATATTTTCAGATGGAAATGAATACCCTCAAGGATATGATTTCGGGTAAACCAGCTCCATTGGTCAGCACTTTTAGACTGAGCTACTATACTATTCTGAACTTAATGAGCCGTGCCGAAGGCCAATTTACTGCTGAGCATGTTATTAGGCATTCATTTCATCAATTCCAGTATGAGAAGGTCTCTTCTGAACCGACCTTTTCCTAGAAAATAGAAAGAGTTATATTTCTGCTCTGTATGATGTCATTCCTTTTTAAATAATCATTATTTGTGGCCTTTTTATTCAGGCTTTACCTGATATAGGGAAAAAAGTTTCAAAGCTTGAAGAGGAAGCTGCCTTGCTTGATACCTCAGGAGAGGTAAATTTTTGCCTTGGCCATGGCTGTGATTGTGTCTTGTTATTTGTATTCTTTATTTTCATTGACTCATTTTTGTCTTTTAGGCTGATATGGCTGAATATCATAATATAAAGCTTGAGATAACACAAATTGAGAAGAAGATAATGGCAGAGATAACAAGGCCTGAAAGAGTTCTTCATTTTCTTCTCCCTGGTAGGCTGGTAAGAGCTGAGATTAGTCTCTTTGGCCAATATTAACTCGCTTCCACATGCTTTCTTTTTGTTACTTTATTTGATTATTTCGAGTTTTTTTAACCGTTTCTTCATAAAAATGTTTTGCGTATGAATGTTGTCAAGAATGTTTAGTGTTTGTGAGTAACTTTTTGCAGGCATACCATTGTCGAGTGCACCATCTGTGTATTCATGCATAGGATGGCTTGGCAACATGATTTCTTCAAATGCGTAGTGCGGATTTCCTCCTGCTGTGCTGCAAATTTGTTTCCCCTCTTCCTTTGTCCGTGTCTTCTTTGTGTGTGTGTGTGATTGTTCTGAACTTTTGTTTGTTTTATTGCAGGTTAGAGTTCGGGATGGTAAAACAGATTGGGGTTGGGGAGTCGTAGTGAATGTTGTCAAGAAGCCCCCTGCACCATTAGGCACTATGCCAGCTGGATTATCTGCTTCAAGAGGTGCTAGTTATATTGTGGATACTTTGCTCCATTGCTCTCTTGGTTCAAGTGAGAATGGTTCTCGGCCGAAACCATGTCCTCCTCGCCCTGGAGAAAAGGGTGAAATGCACGTGGTGAGTTGGCTCTTGTGCATGTGGTAGAGTTACTCTGTGTCTTCTTCAAAACGACAGACTCATTTCTGTTTCCAAAACGAATCAGAAAAAGAGTGGATGCATAAATACACTGAGACGTTACTTCAATTTATCTCAAAACGACAAGTTCAAATCATTATTACGCCTGCGTATTCTGGAATTTCGCAAAGTACAAAAGAAATGTGTTTATTATTTCAAATTGGTTGAAACATTTTGGAGTTTACGTTCATTGTGTTTACGTTTCTTCTTTGATGATCTACACTCCGTGCGGAAACAAGTATGTGGTTCTTGCTTGGCTGTTGAAAATTATTTTTATTTAAGCTAACGGTAATTGTATTAGGACTTCTATAGGGAAAACAAATGGATGCATTTCGCAGAGAAAGTAACTTGCGTAGTTTTTTTTTTGCAGGTTCCTGTTCAGTTGTCCCTAATTTCTGCGATTAGCAAACTCATGATAAGCATGCCTTCTGATCTCCGGCCACTTGAAGCCAGGCAAAGTACACTTCTTGCAGTGCAGGAACTCGAGAAACGGTACCCTCAAGGCTTTCAAAAGCTGCATCCTGTGAAGGTACATCACATTCACAAACTGCAAATTTTGTGGAAGTAGTATTTTTTTCCTCATAGAATATGTGGCAAATCAAAGGAGGTGGAGTAGGGAATAATTACTTAACACTGGTCTCTCAATTTACTTTGTTATTGCACTTCATCGGCAGGACATGGGCATTGAAGATCCAGAATTGGTTGAGTTGGTCAATCAGATTGAAGAACTTGAGAAAAAATTGTTTATGCATCCACTTCACATGGTTGGTATAGTATTCTATGGGGTCTTCATTAGTCATTATTCTGGTGTGTTTTTATAGGTGTTTAAGGAATAATCTCTTGTATCCATGAAATTTTTCCCATCAACCTTTATGTATCTGTTCAAAAGCAGCTCGAAGGCTACTTCTCAGATTGTCCGGTTGATAAAATACTTCTTTTAGTTCTCAAGTGAACGACAATCAAGTTGTAGAACTTTTGGCACTGTAACATCAAAACTTTATTTCATTAAAAAAAAAAAAGCCATACGAGCTAATTAGATACCTGCAAAAGGGTTCTGGTTTGTAAGTTTATGAACTGTACTTTGTTGCTTCAATGTTATTATTGAGTCTTCCGGCTGATCCTTTCACTTTGTGTTCTGTAGTCTCAAGATGAAAACCAGATTAGATGTTTCCAGAGGAAAGCAGAAGTGAACCATGAAATTCAGAAGTTAAAATCAAAGATGCGTGAATCCCAGGTCTAAATTTTGTCGTTTAACTATCTTACCTCTCTTCATCTATTGGCCAGCAAGATGGGTTTAAACCGCTGGTATCAAATAGATGTCTTTTAAAATATGTTGGGGTTGAATGTATTTGTAAATGATTTGACTAGCCAGATGCATCTCTGTTAACCTCTATGAAATATTGTATTATTTTTCTTGAATGATATCTTTGGTAAACTTTTGAATCTGTTGTGGCTGAATGTAAATGTATATTAAACATCTATGAGTTATTGTGTTATTTTTCTGGAATGACATCTTTGGTAATTTTACAGATTCAAAAATTTCGAGATGAACTTAAGAACCGGTCACGAGTTCTTAAAAAGCTTGGTCACATTGATGCAGATGGTGTTGTTCAATTAAAGGGACGGGCAGCATGCTTGATAGATACTGGAGATGAACTTCTCGTGACGGAACTAATGTTCAATGGTAAGTAAGTGGTTTTTGAATTTTCCGTGATAAATTACTGTGAAAGAAGTCACGTCAGATTTTCAATGTTTTGCCCTCCCATTTAGGCACCTTCAACGACCTTGATCATCATCAAATTGCGGCTCTAACGAGTTGCTTCATTCCGGGAGATAGGTCAACAGAACAAATACAATTAAGAGTGGAACTTGCTAAACCATTGCAACAGCTGCAAGACAGTGCGAGAAGGATAGCTGAGGTCCGAATTACTTATAATTATGTTCACATTTTTTAGAGAGAAAAAAAAACCGCTAGGACCTGCTTATTTAAATGATCCTTATTTGACCTACGTAGATACAACATGAATGTAAACTGGAGATAAATGTGGATGAGTATGTGGAGGCTTCGGTTAGACCATTTTTGATGGATGTCATTTACTGTTGGTCAAAGGTAATAATGTTTTTCTATAGCTTGGTGATAATTTTTTCTCATGTTTACTGTGTTAAAGATGGTTCGTAAATTCAATTTGTTTTGGTTTAGCAAGTTTAGTTTTTCAATTGTTTCATTAAGGGTTTGAATTGAGCCTTTCATTCTACATTCCAATCATTCACCACCTTTGTTTTTTTTGTTATATGAACAGGGAGCATCTTTTGCGGAGGTAATACAAATGACTGACATTTTTGAAGGCAGTATTATAAGGCTGGCTAGAAGGCTTGATGAGTTTTTGAACCAGGTAAACTTGCTTATACATTCAGTCGGTTTGTTTTTGTACTTTCCATTGGACTGTTATTTCACTTCTCATTTCTCATGGAACTTTAGATTTGATGGAAAACATTAAAAACGATGCATACCATTTTTTTTTTAATGAATTTGCCATCCTTGTGTCGGTACTCTTAGCCGTTTTCTGTGAGTAATGTGGTGATATTGTTAAACACTTGGCAAGATTACGTAATTAACTTTTTAAATCTTTTCTGTGGGGTAGTATTAATTTCCCTGGTTCTGTTGTGGCAGATGAAAGGTGCTGCTCATGCTGTGGGGGAGGCTAATCTAGAGAAGAAGTTTACAGATGCAAGTGAGAGCCTTCGGCGTGGCATTATGTTTGCCAATTCTTTGTATTTGTAACCCTTTCTATTTTCAAAATAGAGCTCCCTTTATGTTGTCTAGTTTCAGCTTTACTAAATGTGATATTAGATTAGAATGTAATGAGCTGATATATCATACCAGTTGGTGTCCCTGTTTTTTCCTAGGAGATTGCAGGGTTCGTCCCCTTGAAAGTAAGGATAGTGATTGTACATCTTGGATATCTTTATTTATGGTTTTGATGAAGATATTTCTCAAATTTTGTGTAATATGGTTGGTTTTTAGTAGAGGAACTAGTCATGATGTTACAAAGTTTACAATTCTTTGGGGCCACGCATAGATTCTTTGGCCTGTTAATTATCTAGTTTTTGTGGGACTTGGGGGGTTGCATTGCATAGAGCCGGGACATTGAGTAGGAAGAAAAAAGTAACTAGTAGGCTAATCTTTGCTGTTTAATATCTGTATGCATGAATAATTGAACTTCAAAAAAATCTTGTTTTTTAACCCTTTTTTCATTTTAAACTTCAGAAAAAATATTTGAAAACAAAAAATAATATATCATTAGGAGTTTTGCTATCATTAATTTATACATTATGCTAAATTTTTCGAAACGTATTTCTACAAACAAAAATTGTACTAAACATGTCCGGGTTGTACACTATATTTTTATCGTCCCGTATTTTTCTAATATAGGAAGATGCTAAAAAAGTATGCTAGTAGTTGTATGGAGTATTATGATATGTCTATTGAATGAGGCCTAAATACAGCCTGAAATAGTTTTAAGTGCAATGGCGGACAATGAGCTTCATCCGTCGGCTCTCCCGCTCTTTACAACTAAACTCTCCCTCTCTCTCTCTCTCTAATCAGTTGGTTCCATGGTAATTAGTTCCACAGAAAATTTTACTCCCAAGTGAGTTATTAAATGGGTGGGTTCGTAATTAGTTCTACAGAATTTTGTTCCATCGCCTCTCTCTTGCTTAGGACAGCTCCAGATGACGGAAATTATGTTCTTAGAGATAATAATATGGTCTCTCCATGGCATTCCCTGTCGATTTTGCTATGGAAAATGCCGTTATCAAAATTCTAGTTGATGGGTCTTTCTAGCTAAGGAGTTGTTTGTTTGTAGTTTTTTAGCAAATAAGTCAACTCATTTCTGACTAAGAAAATGCTGGATGCATTTAGCTTAAAACTTCTTGCTTATTATGCCAAAACAGTAAATAAACTCAATTTAAAAGCTGAGCAGCCAAATATTGTTTGGCTTTTAAGTAAAAAAATATTGATAAATTGAAATCTATAAATGCCAACCAAACAAAACAAGGAGTATATCTATCTATTTCTTCACCATAGCAAACTTATACAGAGGGTGTGTTTGCTAGAGAATCAAAGTTCTATTATTTTGCTTTTCAAAATTTTGGGTCTTCTTAGTTTTCTTCAAAAATAAAAATTTCTATAATCAATTCATCACGCGATTTTCTCAGCGCTACTGATTCCGAAATCATAAAATAGTTTTTAACTCGCGCTTCTTCTTTTTTTGATTAGTAAACCTTCTTCGGGCGCTAAACATTCCTCCATGATTTCTCCCATTACTTATTTAACCGTTAAATCAATTTTACTCGTAATTATTTTCTGTAGTTCTCCATCACGGGTTAACAGCGAGGATAATCTCAGCCGCTATTTCGACATAACGTGGGGGAAAGAGCATGCGAGATTATTAGAAAACGGAAAGGTACTCACACTTTCCCTAGATCAAGTCTCGGGTTCTGGTTTCCAATCCAAGAGCGAGTACTTGTTTGGAAAATTTGAGATGCAACTCAAGCTTGTATCTGGAAACTCTGCTGGCACAGACACTTCCTTCTATGTACGTCTGATACGAATCTCCTTTGAATTTTGGTTTCTAGATATTTTAATATTTAGTTTATTCGTTTTCTGTAGTGTTTTCAGAACTGAGATTGAGTTTTATGTAAAGGATGTACCCGAAAAAACACACATACACACATGGACCAGAGCCATTTTTCTTAGTTTCTATCTAATGGGTGCGTCTAATTTTGTTAATGCAGTTGTCATCACAAGGACCGGTTCATGATGAAATCGATTTGGAATTCTTGGGGAATACGAGCGGTGACCCTTACATTCTTCACACCAACGTGTACACTCGAGGAGGCGGCGGAAGGGAACAACAGTTCTATCTTTGGTTTGACCCGACTGCTGATTTTCATACATACTCCATCCACTGGACACCGAAACACATCCTGTATGTATACATTTCCCAACCTTATACAGGGCTTCTTGGACTACAACTCTCAAACTTGCTTTTTCACTTTTTAGCTCAATAATTGACATTTTGATTTCCATTAAGATGAGTTAGAAGTCTTGCGAAGTACTAGCTTAGTTTTATGCCAGTTAAAAAAAAAAATTAATTTTTTTGCTTAAAAGATATAGCTAACAAGCACAAGACTACAATCTTGAACCGTCTTATACGAAAACATCGAACTTGATACTAACCAAATATTGTCACTCTTGTTTCCAGTTTATTGGTTGACGGAACACCAATAAGAGAATTCAAAAACTTGGAAGCAATAGGTGTCCCATACCCTAAAAGCCAGTCAATGAGGCTATATGGGAGCATATGGAATGCTGACTTTTGGGCCACGCGAGGCGGCACTGTCAAGACCAACTGGACACACTCGCCCTTCATCGCTTCGTATAGAAAATTCAATGCCGATGCATGTGTTTGGTCTTCAGGGAGATCTTCTTGCAACTCAAATTCATCGTCTTTGGGCAAATTTAGAAGTAAAGATTGGCTTACACAGGAAATGGATACCAGGACTCGAGATCGGCTCAATTGGGTACAAAAGAAATACATGATATACAACTATTGCAACGATTTTAAGAAGTTTCCAAGGGGAATTCCCGCAGAATGCTTTGCTATGACCTAGAGCAAGACACTATTTTTCTTCAATTCCCTAGTTTTATTTTAAAAAAAAAATGAGTTATTTTCCTATATAAACAGAAATTCTTTGTAGGCTTGCCACAATTTTGATCATTTTTCTGTATTGTTTTTATCGTTCTTGCTCAAATTTGATTTACTGAATCTTGCCTGCCTTTCGGTCACAGGTTTCCGAGAATCTAATCTTCATTGTTTCTCTCACCCGACTACGTACCCAAATTTTAGAGAGTCTAGACTAGGCATATATCATAATTCAGCTTTGAGATTTAATCATCAAATGAGGCTCATGTCTAAGAAACAACTATGGCTTTTGTTATCAAGATACAAATTGGGATTCTCCTGTTGATTATCAATTTAAAAGTCTTAACTTATGTCAGAGCAAATGACATAATAACTAAAGCCTATAAAAGAGACGACTAGTATCAGTATTTGTGACAGATGAGGGTCTTCCTTGGTAAGCAAGTCTCCCCGCCAACAGACAAGAAGTTTCAAAATTCAGTGAATTTGATCTTTGGGGGCCCGAGAAAGATATTACATAATCAAGAAATGGGCATGGCCTTTGGACGAGCAGCTTGGACATGATCCCTTTTATACGAAAAGCTGTTTGTCCAAACACAGGTCCCAAACATAATAAAAGTTCAAATGTTTGAGTGAATAACCTTTGACCCCACACATAGCATACCCTCAGGAGAAAATGACAGTAAACAACTGGGTACAACTGTAAACAGCTCAGTGTCATAATTGGCTAAGCATTGTCCAACTTATTAGGGCTTGTTTCGTTTCGGCTTTTAAGATCAAGCTTTTCGCTAAAAGGTTGGCATTAAAACTAAATCATTGGTTGACATGAAAAAACTAAAGCTTTTCAGATGGATGCACCTAGCACCATTTGAAAAAAAAAAAAAACTAATACTTTGCTTAAAAACTGCAACTAAAGAAACCAAAAGTAATGAAATTGAAACCAGAGATAGAATTGGAAAAATCACTGCTATAATTTTAAAATCAAAACCAATTCATAAATACAATAAAATTGCGATTCTCAGCATATCATCAACTTAATAACACGATACACTATGGGCAAGAACCCATATTCACAAAAGGAAAAAAAAACAACTGAGAACAACCCTACCGATCACATTATGAGGGTGTTAAAACTACTTACTTACAGGCAACTGTACAAGAAGTTCCTGATTTCCGATACATAGACCAGACGTCTTCGAGGCTCCTGCAAATAATAAAATTAATGCAACTTTCGACCATTGTCACAAAGCCAAAAACTAGGAAAAACTAATTGGCACCATTTGGTACCAAACAAGCCTCATCATATCTCGTCATTCATCTTCAAGCTCAACAATCTGGGCCCGCCTCTCAGCTGCTTTCTTCCTTACAAAGAATCCCCACCTCATTGCTGCCTTAATTTTCAACCAACCGACAACAGCCTTACCTGATCGCCCACTACTTTCATCAAAGCTGAAGTTGGGCAGTGGTGACTGCATATATGAAGAGAAATTATACCCATCATCAGGGCCGTTAACAGAGCCATGACCTCCCATACTGAAGAGTCGAAGCAAATGCTGCATATCATCATTCGCCAGCATTTCATGGCTTCTCAAACGAATCTCCTCTTCGGAAAGGAAGTCATCAACACCCTTGTCACGATTATTTGACCAATCATCGAAGGGGTTAAGATTGGAATGTTGGACCGATGGATCGATAGTTTGAAATGATGTTGATGATTGTGTAGGGCCAAGGGCCAGGCCCGCCCTGTTATCATATCTGTTTATCTGGTTTTGCTGGTCAGATAACGGAAACAGATTATTGTCAAACTGCAAGCTAGGATTGGAATTGACAAACTGCGACTGAGCCGGGAATCTAGCAGCCAAATTGTCATTGTAATCTGAAACACGACAAACAAATTAACATAAGAAAGGCAAACCACTTATTGACAGTGCGCCTGAGAGAGAGAGAGAGAGAGAGAGAGCCAAGGAGCATGGCAAACAATGGATCGATAGTTTGAAATGATGTTCATGCTTATTTCCAATTGATAGACAAGATTCCACTGGAGACAGTTGTGGAGTAACTGAACCAGGCAATCGTGATTGAGATATCTGATTACCCATATGATTAGGATAATCCAATGGGCCCACTGTAAGTTCATCCCGAGAAGCGCTTGACTTCTTAGTTTGTTTAATGTTCAACAGATACTTTCCATCATAGTCTACAACTTGATTCCAGTTCTCATACGCCTTCTTCACTAATGCATCCACATAAACCTGCAACAATGGAATTTCAATGGTTTTAATGAGGGACCGTTCTCCAGATTCCTTTTCTTTCTATTTACAGAACAAGTCATATTCCAGTTATAACAGCAGATATGACAACTGGGTAATTCTAAATGAGTACCCCTAACCCTGAACCTCTGTAACTTGCAATACCTCCACATCATTCCAAATCCTCAAGCACAAAATATGCGGGCTTTTAGGTTTGTTACGAATACTGGCTTCCCCACAGTTACCCAATAACATCATGTATCGAAAATACATTCACATTAAACATTTGCACACATGACCACGACCCCAAATTAAGGCGCATTGATGATTTTAGTGCCATCCTCGCCATACACTACACCCATAAGAGACCAGACACCCTGGAATCCAAGTCACATTGCCATCCCTCCCTACAAATAGCCTAAATGGCATAGAAGTAGAAATTGACAACTCTTAAGTTCAGCTAGGAAAAACCATATACCCATAATGAAGTGAGACACGTGTACTAGTTCATGTTGCATCAATTTCCAATCAAATTTAGATTTCTGGACCAGGAACTTAATGGGAATAAGTTTAAAAAATTGACTTGTGACCATCTCCAGTTTAAACATCCATGCACAAACACAGGGGGAACTTATGCATGGTAGGCAATTTAACGAAACGAGACTCGTCTCAGTGAAAAAAGGAACATCAATATACCAACCTTTTGGCTATCAGAGAGGGTGTCAGCGGGGAAGTACTGTTCGCCAGATATAAGTCCACTTAGCTCATAAATGTTGTTAAAAACAACACTTACATTTCTTGCATCATCAGGATAATACACATAAAGCTTCCCACTCAATGCACAAGTCTTTGAGTGCTCTATAAGGGCATCCCACATTTTATTTGACATACCACTGCCAAGGATCTACAACAATCAGAAGAAAAGTTAGCACGTAAAATAACTCATGAACCTCCTCATTCAACAACCAACTAAACATGCAATTACATTTCGGAGTTTTGGGGAATCCCTGACGACAAGTCGAAGAAAGTCTTCAACTGTAAATATTCCTGCACTATTTAACCTCTTATGGAACGACCCATCCTTGCCAATTTTCTCCAATCTCCAAACTTCATCATTTAAAGCTGGAGGATAATGCTTTTTGTACACTGCACAAGGAAAAATGGCAATTAGATATCATGGAATAAAAGAGAAAAAAGAACGAGGAAAGAAAAAAGATTCTAAAGTACATACATTCTCCTCTGTGATCTTTGACGGTGAAAGCTTCAGTCTTTGCCTCTCGTATGCGAATCCCGTCGCAGAAGCCAGAAGCAACTTTAAGCCCAAGCCTGAACTTTCTGCTTCTTATCCAGCTTGAATTATCAGTAAAAGTAAGGTCACCCAGTGTTCCCACACCTTCTTTAAGGGTTACTTGCAGGTCTCCAGTCAAAAGTGGCCTTTTCCCTTCACGCTCTTTCACGACATGGCTTTCAAATTCTTCTTGGGTCCAGCCTTCATCATCTTCATTGTTAAAATCACCTTCCAACACAACAATATCAAGCTTAACAAGGGATTCAGGTCCAGTTGTCACAACATGACCTGTGTTAGCATCCAGTAAAACGACATGAATGGCAGCCCCCTGTTCCCCTTCGACTTTTCCTCCTGTAAAAAGCGGGAGAGACAATCTCGACTTGAAATAGAGCTGCAGGCTTCGCCCATCAGGTCCCTCAATTCTTTTGGGAGATGTTCTGAAAGGAGAATGGAGGAGTTTAGAGAAATGAAAGGACGACAAATAGAAATCAAAACAAATTAGACAAAAGATTATCATCAAAAGAAGTAGCCATTTTGATAGTTATAATTCTTGTGGTCGACATACGTTGGAAAAACTTCTCATCAGAGAGAACCAAGGATTTCCATCAGAATTAAAAAACATACCTCCAACAATAAAATAAGTCAGTAGATCACCATTGAGAAAAGGAACCATAACAATTGCCAAATAGATAAAGTTAGATTTTATTTCATACAGCCAACTGATACCTAAAATAAATCAGCATGACACTGCTAACTTAAACTCAACCTACAAATAACCTACAGCGTAAAATTGCTCAATGAACTTGGTAATGCACCAGAGAGACCATAACAATCTTCTCACGATGCGACATTAAAAATGATGTCAAACGGCATCAACTCCAAAAGTGACTACACATCTTACATAATTAAGTATTAGTTCATCTGTACAGAGATTCTAATTATTCCTCAGAGAACAAAAAGAATAGCCAACCTTCCACTAAGTTTAGCAGGGCCTAACTTCGCCAAAGCACGCTCCACTTCTTCACTAACCTGTTGAACACCAATGGCACTGTCAGATATGCTTAAAGAGTATCCGTAGATAACAACAAAGATTCTTAAGACTAAAAATGAAGTCAGATATACAAAACATCAAGTCAATGGAAAATTAAAGATTAATGCGGATATGCTCTAAAAAGAACACTAAAAGCTCAACACATATTAATTGCTGATATAATGCAAATAACAAATCATGCAATCAGTTCTGCAACAACTGAGCATGAGCCATCCTATGATCTGTTAGGTAACACTATCATACGATCCAACAAAAGATATCCAATTAGATCTCTTACCACTCTACGAAGAATTGGTTCCAAGGAAGAGCAAAGCTTCTGCAGACTATCCATCTTCAATGCTTCAACTATAACACTGCAAGAGACGACCACTTTAGAAAACTGATCTTTGAATCGTCCACTCAACTAGAAAAGAAATATATCTTCTATTTTTAAGTGCCAAGGTAATGTAAGACAAAATAGCAAAAACAGAGGAAAGTTAATCAAAAAGGAAAAAAATAATGTCTATAAATACTATCAAAGAATATGAAGGTCTTAGACTGACAGGAATGTATCTAAATCAAGACAACATTAATAACTACTTTCAGAACTATATTAAAAGAAATTTTGCCAACTTGAAGTGTAAAAAGAAAATGGGCAGATAAACCTACGAAAATGCGATTGAAAAACTGTTCCTATCTCTCCCTCACATTAATATGCCTTCTTTCTACCTCTTCCATAACCCCCCATATCCAATACAATCATCTGATTGCATAAGGAAGATATAAGGCCATCTTATTCAAAAGACCTAAAAACTTCCAGCACATAATTTAAAAAGTATGGGGTGGAACCAGAAATTGCTTGTGCAAGGGGTATGAAATTCAAATATTGACGGGTAAATTTTTTATTGAAAGGGGATGGGGAGGCCAATTTATTATTGCAATTGAAAACTTTGGACTCAAAATTTTTTATCATTCCGGAGACTGGGTCCCCTATCGCCACTACTTAGTTCCTTCCCTAATCACTACTTAATATATCAAAACTTTAACTTCTTCACAAAGCTACATATGAACAACAATTACATCTTACGGAGATAATAAATAAGAACAAACAACAAAATGATATGAGGAAATATCACCGAGATATCACTCAGTCTCTTTCTCTAAATCTCTCTTCCATGACATCCAGTCTCAATCTTAGTAACCACATATAACAACACACTCATGTTGATCAATTCACTGAAACCAATGAATAAATGAACAAAGGAACATAAATTAAACTTTTGGACATTAGTATACGGTACAATACAATCATCTATTGCATGAAAGACATGAGTGATCTCCTCATTATAATTTATATTATAAACTAAAACAACAATACTTAAGGCATTCCACCGCTATATCTATTCTCATCACCATATTTTAATCTGTATAGCTTAAATTCTAAAATAGATACTAAAATACATGGAATGACCACAACAAATCCTTAAACTTAAAAATAATATTGGGGA
>MKEJ01013585.1:0-22949 GCA_001753735.1 Embelia ribes
ATGAGCTGAAAGTGTTGAACAACTGAAAGAGAATATTCCGTTAATGGGAATGGAATATTCCAGATGGCAAGGAATATTCTGTTTGCTGACGTCACTGTTGATGTGGCACCCGAGTTGGGTCAGTTCAGGTTGGGTCAGTTTGACCAGTCAACAACCACTGGTTGTTACGGGTCACTGGTATAACCGGTTTAGGCCGCGGGTCATTGGTTCAACCCGGTTTGGGCTATGGGTCACTGGTTCAACCAGGTCTAGAGCGTGTAATACACACGCGTACGTGATGTCACTCGTCTTCTTTCTTTGCCACACGTGTAGTGCATGTTGACCACGTGCAAAATGTTTGATCGGCGCGTGTAGGCCAGCCCAAACTCCAATTGACTTGATTTTTGCATCGAAATTCTCGATTTGGAATGGAGAATCCAAATATATGCTCACATACAAATTTCGAACAAAGTTTAAAATTCACAATGGAGTAACAATTGAAAAATTCGGTCAATCCCGGCTTTGATACTACTGTTGGTTTGCAAAAAATTAGACAAGCAAAAATAACGATACTAATGTTAACGTGGTTCGACCAACTGTGCATACGTCAACGGAGTGTAGATAAAATTCACTAAGAATCTCTCAAAGAGTGATACTAAAATATTCTCACACAATATTTTGTAACCTCATCAACTCTCACACATACAGAAAAAAAACAAAACTCGGAGAAGAACAAACAATATTCTCTCTTACTCACTGTTTTTCCCTTTTTGTATTTTTTTTATATTGCACACATGCATACATATTAATACTAAAAATAAGGCATGAATCATGCCCAATATTGCAACGTGAAACCACCAGTTTTGGTATGAATTAAGATTTGTGGGTCTATAAGTGAAATCATCTCAGCTAAAATGTCACTACATCCATCCATAAAAGATTCATCTATTTTGACTTTCATTTGAATTAAAATATATATATATATATATATATAATAATAATAGATAGATAGATAGAGAAATTAATTTTACAATTAATTTTTCAAAAATATTCTCATTAATTAAGATAGATTATCTTGAGATTGTAAAACATGACACTAAATAAGAACATATTAATTTAATTTTCTCTACAACTTTTTTAATAAAGGAAACTGACTTAGACTTTAGGACAAAAAAAAAAGTGAACTTACGTGATGGAAACGGAGAGAGTACAATGTAAAAAAGAGAGAGATTATATTATTTATTGTAGCACAGGATGCTTATCTGGTGGAGTATATATTATGTGCTTCCATTCTCCTGATGGAATTATCACCTTATGAAATGCTTATTTTGAAGAACATGCTCTGTCAAATCAAATCCTGGGGCTTAGACTAAGAAACTCTAGTGGTCTAGCTGCTTGGAAAAAAAAAAAAAACTAAAGTACCCTCACTAATATTATTCCATTGTGAGTAATTGATAGATATATTTAAAAAATATAAAAATAATTAATAAAAGAGATAATTTTTTATCAATTTTTATCATTGAAATTATAAAAATATCACTTATTTAGGAACTTCTTTGTTATGTTTAAAGATCACTCAAAAAAATATAAAGGGAATATATCTTGCATATCCACGTGTGTTATACATATAAGTTTATATTTTCTTATATATATAAAAATTGTTCCCTCAAATTATATTGTCTCTAATCACAATATTGGTCGACATAATTATTTGACATATGTCACACTAAATTAGGAATTTAAAATAATAAAATTTACCATAATAAAATTATTAAAATTATATACATATATATATAAATTTACCATAACAAAATTATTAAACCTAAATTTCCCATAAGATCACGTATAGCCCAAAATATACATATATATCTCTACATAACTGGATCATAACTTATAATGATAGAAATTATTATAATTATATTTAAGAATCAAAATATTTTTAAGAAATAAATATTTTTATAAATTTATTCCTACCAATCTAAGATTCCCTATAAGTTTTAAAAATATTATCATAATCAATATTAATTTTTGAAAATAATATTTTTACATACCTAAAATTAACTTAAATTGATATTAATTATTCAGAAAAATATTTCATGGTATATATAGAGAGAGAGATATATCAACTTAACATTGGTATAAATTATTACAATTAAATTTTCTAAAAGATTACTCACAACCCAAGATATACACGTATGTCTCTGTGTAACTATCTAGTAAACTTCTTACAAAGAAATTATTAAAATTATATTTAAGAATAAAAATATTTCTAGAAAATATTTTTATAAATTGATTCCTATCAATTTAAGATTCTTAAAAAATTTTAAAATATTATCATAATCGATATTGTTGTTTTAAATTATTTTCATAATAAAATTTTCACATATGTAAAATTAATCTAAATAAGCATTAATTTTTATTTATTTATTTGTAAAAACATTATCATATTATAAATCCTATAGAATCCGATCTTTGTATAAATAACTGGATAAAAAAAGAAAAAACATAAGATGTTATAAACAAAAAAAATATAATTTTATAAAATAATTAAAATTAAAATGATATAAAATATAATAGACACAACGGGCGTATAGTGTGAACTGCAATCTAGTATATATAATTAAAAGAAAAAAAAAAACTATACTAGGTAAGTCGCCAAAGAATCAACATGTATTGGCATGATAGGTATGCTGCATTCGTATGCCCAAGTATATTAGTATATATATTTTTAATGTTTTTAAGATTAATAATGTAAGTACTAAATACGTAGAAAGATTGTACAAGTAACAAAATGACTAGACCATTGAATTGATTTTTATCTTAAAAATCCGGACGACATAATGTTAGCACGTATGACATCTACGTTTGCTTTTAAACATATCAGTATTTTACTTTTAAATATCTATACACTTGACGAACATGCAAAAGTTTTTTTATTAGTGCTTCGCAAAATCAATTTTCTTTTCCCCTTTCTATGAAAAGTTAGTTCACCCCACTAGGCTTTGCTTGTATTTCTCGCAATAAGGCAATTAAGAGTTTAACTACAATAATTTCTTGACTTTTTTTCACCCATTAGATATTTAACCATGATATATTATTCCATTCATTCACAAATAATAGGCTACATTTTTAATTCACAATGTACAAAAATAATTAGATATTTCACTAATTAGAACAAAATAAAATAGGCCCATTCATATTGAATTTTGAAAATAGCATGAGTCCTTCTAATTTGAATTTTAGAAGATAAACAGCACAAATGGATAGCTCTCAAATTTTCAATCTATAAATTTATATTGTTACCTAAAAATACATATCAAGTCAACATCAAATAATTTTTGAACGGACTGAGTACATGGGCACATATTCATACACCAAATAGGCCAAAATCCTTATTAATGCATCAATTTTGGCATAAAATCTAATTAGTACACAAACATAAGGTATTCTTTAATTAGTATACCAACCTAAAGATCTTGTTCCAACTTATATTTGGCACCGTTAAATATTTTCAAAAAAAATCCTAAACTATTATTGGATTTAATAGATACCATAACGCTGAGTATAATTTGAAACAAAAACTTTAAATTGGTGTATTAATTGGAGAATATTTTAGTTTGATGTGCTAATCGGATGCTAATAAAAATTTTGGCCCCACCAAATGTATCTATGACCAAACGATTGCTTACTCTTGAAGAGAAAATTATTGTTTTCTTTCCATTAGCTATAGTTTTCCTTTCTCCCTATGCATCACTCTAAAAAAAGCCTTGTTGATAGACCAAAAATGAGGTATAAAGATGCAAAAAGTCACTTTCAGATTATTCCTTCGGAACTCCTGAACTAAATGCGCACAAAAGCCCTTTCTTTTTAATATAAAGCTATAAATAACTTTTATTCTGGATTTTGTCCGAGAACCTAAAATGTCCCACCAGAATAACCAAGCCAAATATTCTAATGATATTATTATTGTATCCTCAAAATATTTTAGCTTATTTTGATACAATACCAAGCATATACTGATATTACACGGAAGTATATAGGAAAAAACAAAAAGGACAGAAAAAAGGAATTGAAGAAAAGTCATCCACAAGTGTTTTGGTACATTGACTAATATAACAAACTAAAACAGAACGACAATCTTGAATTACAAGTCGTCATTATTCCAACGACATAATTATATCAAATTATTGATATTCTTTACTGTATTATTTTGCAAATTTTTACTTGGTTACCATACTTTTCATTGCAAAAAATACACCTCTTCAATTTTTGGAAAGTATAAATTTGGTCCCTAAAATAGATAGTCGATTAATGCCTTCAAGGGATTAAGGGCAAAAATATTGCGAACAACTAAATCTTATAAACCCTATAAAACGTGGTCATCGTCGTCATCATTCAAGTATTGTAAAGGATAGGCTACATGAAACAAAATAAAACATCACGTCAGATCGTTGACGTAAATTTTTCGATACCACTCATTCCTATCGAAAGTCATTTTCGATAGGATTTATCATCATTATCATCATAAACCCTATCAAACATTTAGATTAATTTAACGTTAACCAAAAAATAATCTTAATGGGATTAGTAGCTTTAGTAACAACCTAGCAATTATCCTAAGGCAAGCGTATGCAAACCACACTGACCACTTTATGCGAACCACACTAACCAAAAAATAATCTCAAAACCATTACATATTTCACAACACCGTAAAATTCTAACTAATGTAATTAATCACACTAACGACTAAAATTAATTCGCTATGATCAGTAATATGAATGATACAAGGCCCAATGTGAATATATTATTTTAAAATTGTTCTCTTCCACACATTTTATACAAGAAGAATAAATATTTTCAGAAAAATAAAAACAGGAAGAGAAGTCAATAAATTTAGGGAGAGAAATTCATGCTCCTCATAAAAAAATAAATTATGTGATTTACTCTTAAATATCCATGTAATCGATATCCTCCTCAAATTGAACTGTTTGTGAATGTGTCATGCATTTGAATCAATCATTTGAAAAATGCAAGAGTATGGTCTATATTATTTCTTAAGTAGCCGAAAGCTAAGTCCTTAATTATTATAACCACTACATAACAAAAATTAATAACATCAAAACATAATAAAGTGAAGTTATGTGAGTACCATATGAACAGCAATATTTATGTCTACTTTATATATCCTCTTGTGCAAAAAGGATAAATAATGAGAAAAATAACTTAGAAGGAGCATGCGCGTTGGTATAGCATGCATAACATTCTTTTGAGTACTAATAGTTGAAAAGAAAGGCAAAAGCTTTTGAGCTTGTTCAAGTGCAAAAGAAGAAAATAAAGTGAAAGCTACAAAAAAAAAAGGAGAAATAATAATAAAACTAGGAAAATTATTCAAGCACCGACAATCATGCAATAAATTTGTATCAGTATTGATGCCATTAGATCTTGTGCGTTGATCTTGTTCTGAACAAAGTTCGATACACATAATGTAAGAATGAAGGTGTTATATAACTTCATGATTTTCTACACGTGTATCATAACTGAAAATAAAAAATACCTCTCGTAATTGGTTGAAGATTGCTAGTAAGCAAAATCTCTATTTCCTAATTTTCTTTCTACTTTGTTCCTTTAGAAATTTCTTTAAACACGAAACTATCTTTATCGATAAGTCCTTATATACGTTAAGGCAACATTTACTTAGTGCTTTTATTTGCCATTGAATGCGACATTAACAAAAGATGAGACAACCAAAACCCAACTACCATTCACAAAAAGGTGCAATTAAACTAAACTAAATGTGCTTAAGGAAGGGAGAAATAAACCCTTATGTAGTGAAAATTCTTATCCGAACAAAGGTTACAAGCTTGATACAATTGGCACTATTGGTCCATAGAAGAAGAAATTAAGATAAGCCCATTTAAATTCTTAATGGGTCAAATTACTATTAGCATAGAGCCCATAAGATCCACTAGTTTGAAACAACTGCCTTGGGCTATCCACCACCAGTGTAAAAATATTTTCTAAAAGCATTTAGTTCATTTCTTTTATTATTATTGTTTATTTTTTTGGTAAATAAAAATTCGAGGCAAGTAATTGTACCACAGCAAGTCTGGCCAGGACTTACAATGCTACCTACAGTTCGCCTACCAAGGTAACTACTAGCGTTGTAAGTTAAACCTAGGTAATTTTTGACAATGTTTTAGATTCTTACGCGCTCAACCAATCACCAACGAGCTTTTATTTTCTTATTATATGCAAATGAATAGTACTACATTTGTGCCGAAAGAAGGGTGAAATAAACCCGCACCATATGGTAATGTATTTATGTTGAGATGAAAACTTTTATCTCAACAAAGGTTACAAGTTTGATACAATTAACAAAATTAGTCCAAAGAAGAAACTGGGATCAGTCCATTTTAGAAGCCCTCTAGAAATTCTTATAGGCCGATATACTTTTTGTGTAAGGCCATGAACCCCATCATTTCAAAACAACCGTCTTGGTTTCGGTTACGTGCCAAAACGAATTACAGTCCCTTTTCTTTTCTATTAATAATTGATGATTAAACTACACATTCACATGTGCTATTTATCAAATTTTGATGATGTGAAAAAAATTACACCTATCATAAAATTTTGAACGAGCGGGAGTACTGGGAACCTAGATTTAATGTTTCTGTCCAAGCAACCAAAGTACTCGTAAAGAAAGCTAGGAAGAAGTTACACCGCAAACACAGTCACCGAGTTGCGGGGTGGGACGGAAATGCGATAGCATTATGCTTGTAATTCAAAAAAAATAAGAGCGAAAACAAAAAGCAAGAGTTGAAGTGAGAATTGGACACAGAAGAGTCATTAATACACAAAGAATTTGGTTGCCGTACATAAGTAGATTGCCCTAGTATCTCTGTTTTCCGCCTCTAGTATTTGGCTCCCAAATATCATTTTCAATCTGGAAATAAAAATGAAAATGAAATTTACTGTAGCGAATAAAGGGGATATTATCACATGATGTGAATGGAATAACTGAGAGTGATATCCTACTATCGGTACAGCTGTCACTGAAACCATTGATGAAAACATGACCCCCCATGCTTGGTTTTGCTTTCCCTTATAAAATATAGAGAGAAAGATATAATTAAAAGAGAAATCAAAAAATGCAGAAACAGCCCCATCTGGCCATTGGTATTTGAGTCAAATTCGAGCTGGACTTTTATTAAATTGAGCTTAAAAAATTTATAAGCAGTTTGGGAACTATTTGATTCTCAATATTAATTTTTATTTAGATTTCCTTCAACTTTTATGCAAAATTACTTAAACAAGACGTTTAATTTATAAGATGTTAAATATTAACGATATTTTAATTATTTTTAAGTAAATTTTAAATTTGAAATGATTAAAATATTTATGATACCTCAATAATTAATATTAAAAGAGGTAAAATAAATTTTTGATGAAACATTTTAGTATTTATTTTGAGATAAATTTTATTTACAATATTAATCACATGAAAGATATATATGCATATATATATATGTGTGTGTACAATACTATATATTATACTTATTTTGAGCAATTCGCAAACTTAACGAGTCGAGTTATTTTATGTTCAAGCTTGGCTCGCTAACACTATCGAGCTCAAAATTGAGCAGCTCATTTATTTTCAAGCCGAACATTTATCGAGACAAGCTCGAATAGCATGCGAGCAGCTTAGCTTATAACTAGCCCCAGTAATCGATAAGCTATGATATTGATGTCAGGGAAATTTATTGGAAAACATCTGGTTTCCTTGTTTTAGAAGAGGGGGGCTCTGACTTGAAATTTTTTATCTTATAATATGAGGCAAATTGTGAGTCACATAAATAAAATTTTATTATAAAAATTATAAAAATATTTTTGTAAATGTATAAAAAAAATTTATTTTATGTCGAATATTTTGCCTCCCATTAGTATTGGATAATAATAGTTTTAATGATAGTTTTAATGACCTTGAAGTGGTTTCTTTCTTACCTTTGGCTTTAGGAAATTATTTGTAAGCTCATTATGCGTACACTTTGTATTGTGGTTTTATTTATTTATTTATTTATTTTTCTTGAAAACTTTGCTTGTGGTTTAATTTATTAATTAATTTATTTTTCCTTGAAAACTTTGCGTTGTATGCCTATTGATTCTAGTTCTAATTTTTAACACAGAAAATTTATTAAAATCCCTCATGAGAAATTTCAACCGCACCAAGCATATAAATTAAGGGCTAAAAATTACCCCCAAAAAATAAAGATATAGAAAATGAAAACTACTTTGACGTAATTAGTGACTTAAAAAAAATATGTAAGCAGTTTTCTTTTTCTTTCATATATGAAAAAAAAGATTTATTATTATTACTTTTTTTAATCTTTTGCTTCAGGGGAAGGTTTGGTCAAGGAGACGGATGGTAGTGAACAACCGCCTATTAAGAAGCATGAGTTTAGGCTATAATTTGATAAAAATCTGAATATCATTTGATTGAGTAATTTTGAGTTGAGGATATTTATTTATTTGGCCTTAATAATTTAAAAATTATAAACTATTTGCATCTAATTTTTTTTTTTAAATTAAAAAAAATTATTTGATTAAAAACGATAATAAAAAAACAATAAATTAACTCTCTGACATGACTACAGAAATGGCCAATGCTGCAAAGCTGTTAATGCTGTCTAACTATATTTCTGGGCCAGTTAGATTGAGCCCACCCCACCAAAATAAATCTAATTTGGTGCAAATCTATTACTTTACAAAATTAGGTCCCCACATGCTTTGGTGTTATATGTTTGGGCAATAATGAAAATAAATTGTGCTCACGAGTTCTTTTCCTTGCTTCTCTCTCTCTTAAACAAAATAAATAAATAAATAAATAAATGAAATTTCTTGTTTGCTTTTTTAACGTAAAGCTTATATTTTTCTTAAAATTTGCGGTTAAATAAATCCAAAATACTATAATAGTTGTAATTGGAACCACCAAAGATTTAAGAAATTTAGCTACATATCCATTTATTAATAAATTAATAATCATTAATTTACAAGAATATTTTATTAGAGAACATGACTTATATTCATCAACTTATTAAATTAGAGTACATGAGTTAATTGACAAGGATATTATGGGAGAGTACAAGAATTAATTTACAAGGATATTATGGTAGAGTACATGAATTATATTAGAGTCACTTCATTGAATAATTGTTAGCTAATTACTGAATAATAAACTAAATGAGCCCTATAAATACAAAAAAAAATTGTTAGAAATATATTATTTTATACTTTATAAAGATTATTAATTTATAAGTCGGACCAAATAAGGACGAAACAATTTAACTACTCAAAATTGTTTTTTTTTTTTTTAAGTTAAAATTGATTATTATTTGACGTATGATATTTTTTAAATAATAAATACGAAAATCAGGACACCTAACCATTCTCAAAATTAAATAGCAGGAAACGTGGACAGGAGAAAGACACGCTGACTCGCAGAGATAATGGATAATCCGTGTTTGGCTGATCCGTTTATTTTTAAATATATAATTAAAATTAAAAAATATTTTTTTCTATAAAATTTAATTAAAAAACTAATTTAATATTAACTACTAATTTTAAATTTTAAAATAAAACTAATGATATTCATACCGATTACGCATACAACCTGAATTATGCGTTTCATAATTAGCCTCATCATCCTATTGTTATGGAGGAGATAATATGTGATGATGTGGCTAATTATGGATCATAAAAGTTGGTATAAATATCATTACTCATAAAATAAATACCCAAATGCGCCAGGCTAGATCATCACCTGGGGAGAAGAGTATCTAATAGTACTAGAAATAACTTTATAACCATAAAAATAATTTTTTTTAAATAAAATAAAAAAATTTATTACAAAATTTTGCTTTTAAAAATGAAAATATTACCATGAGTCGGACACCCTTCTCCCCATTACCCGCTGGCTAGTCACCTTATCCACTGGGACATATATACATATATGTAGGTACATTTATAACGAAATGTGAATTTACGGATAGAACATTAACTAATTTGTAAGTGCATGGGGAAGACAGGTATCACATGAACAAAAGTACCCACTTGCCACAACTGAGGGCTACAAATTTTCTCAATGATAACCAGACACTTCATTTCCGTGAATGAAATTAATAATAACTCTTAGTTTTTATTTTTTTTTAAGTTGAGGAACAAATAATGAAAGTAAAAAAATAAAAGTTTGGAAGGAGATGGACATGAGCGGGAGCATTAATAAATATTGAAATAATTTTCTACATCATATTTTGAATGAGATCCTCTACTGAAAATTTTAATGATTTAATATTAGTGCTATATCAATATTTTGTAAGGAAGGAAGTTCATTTTTTTCTTACATCATGTATGGAAACCTTTATTACTCCCAATTGATGAGAAGGAATTGTTCCTGCTTTGTAGTGACACTCATTTTACAATCTTCTACTCTCCCTCTGTATACATATTATTATACATTTTTTTTTTAAATTTGAAAATATAATGATTTAATATTTTAATTTAGTAAAAAAGTCAAATTTACTCTCATTTTATATTCAAAAATATAAATTTGCTATTTTTGTTATATTTAAATATTAAATTATTATAATTTAATTTTTTTTCAAAATACATGTTGTGCAATAATTTGTGGACTAGAGAGTACTAACTTCCTTTCCTAAAAAAGATATACATATTCAAAATTTAATATGCATGTTACGAATTTACTGTATTTTGTTAGAATTATAAATTTTTTAAAAGTAATGCCGGGTCCTAAGTTTTGCAAAAATAATAAGAAATAAATTATGTAGAAAAACAAATAGGCTCAAGGTTTGCACACCGAGGAATGATGGCAGCAACGTTTTCGTATATACAAGATAATAACAAACCAAACCACTAGAAAATAAGCGTATCTTTGAAAACTAAATAAACAACTAATCTAATCTGACCTTGAAATTTGGTTAGGTACAACAGCCTTGGCCTTATCTCCGGACAAGTCAACACCACCGGCCACATTAGCACTCAATGCCGTCATCGCTTACGTACCACCTCAAGCGAAAAGGCAAAGAAACAACTTGAAGCTTGCTCCATAAGATAACAAAGCGCGGAACTTGTAGTGGTTTAGTAAAAGCATCCGTAAGTTGATCGCGAAAAAAAATGAAGGGAATAGCCACCCACTCACGCACAAATTGAAAATCAATCTCGACTTGTTTAGTGCAAGCATGAAAAATCGGATTTTCATCAAGATACATAGCACCAACATTATCACAACACACAATATGGGTGGTGAGAAAAGAAGTATACCAAGCTCACAATAAAGAAATAGCATCCAAGTTATATCATATGTAACAGCAGCAATGGACCGATACTCAGCCTCGGAACCAGACCGAGCCATTGTAGCTTCCTTACGAGAACTCCAAGCAACCAAATTGGAACCAAAGAAAATAAAATGGCCAGCAGTGAAGCGATAGGCATTATAATCATCCGCCCTGTCTGCATCACAAAAAGTGTCAAAACATGAGAAGTCGAAGGTCAAAGCAACAACCCAAAGTGAACTGCGGCTTTTAGGTACCGAAGTACCCGTTTTACTGCTGACTAATGATTAGTTGTGGGCATATGCATAAATTGGCATACGGGCCTAGTAAAAGCAAGATAATTTAAAGCTCCAACAACACTCTGATAAAGAGACAAATCATCGAACAGATCACCTGAATCAAGAGCAAGGTCCACAGCGGTGGACATTGGTGACCCAATCGACTTGGCACGTAGCATATTGATCCGTGATAAAAGATTTAATATGTAGTGCTACTGAGTTAAGCATAGGTCATCCAAACTACGAAACGCCTCAATGCCTAGAAAATAACTAAGTTTGCTTAGAGACTTGACGGCGAATTCAGGGCTAGGGCAGCAATAAAACCTATAATATCGTCAATAGAAAAACCAGTTAAGGGAGTAAAACAAGCCGTACCGAAAGTATCGACCCAATAGTTAAGTGGCAAGGCACTATGTGCTAAAAGAATGTGGCCAGTCTCAACAACATGTCGATACTTTCATTCAACAATACCATTTTGTTGGTGAGTATAAGGACAAAGGTGAACAATACATTATGCCAAGTTTAATGTACGTAGGGAGCGAAATTTACCATCCCAATCAGTTTGTATTGCTTTAATCTCAGTATTAAAATGGCATTCAACATATTTTTGAAAAGTTGTGAACCCTTAATAAACATCCTATTTCAATATTAAAGGAAAAACCCATGTGTAATGTGAATAACGACTAACAACAGTCAAAATATAACAATACCCATTTATTGATAAAGAAGGTGACGATCCCCAAACATCCAAAAATAATAATTCAAACGGAACAGTAGAAACATATTCAAAAATAGAAAAAGGCAATTGATGACTCTTAGACTATTGGCACAGGCCACAAATAGTAGTGGTAGTTTTATTAAAACTAGGAAAATTAAATAGCGATAAAATAGAAGAAACAACTCTAGACGATACATGCCCAAGATGAGCATGCCAAACATAAAAAGGAGCACGTATGCCGACACAGTTTGAAAACTGAACGGGTTTGGATGATGGGCAAAAAGGGTAAAGGCCTTGTTTACATAGTCCTTGATGAAGAAGTCTCCTCGTTGCTTCGTCCTTAATACAAAAATAAGAGTTGTGAAACTCGAGATACACATTATGTTCCTAAGTAAACAGACTGATATAAATAAAATTCTTGCAAATTGATTATACATGTAGAACATCAAAAAGAGTAAATGCAATATTGGTTGCAGGTAACTGAGTTGAACCAATATTGGTAATTTGCAAACCTAAATTATCACCAATTTGAAGACAATCATTGCCAAAGCAGGAGTCAACCCCCAAGATATCTGAGATGATATGATGAGTGGCCATAGAATCATGGAACTATGTATCTGTTGGTGTGGTGGAACAGTAGCAGCAAAAGCACTCATTTGAGGGGAAGAGTCTTGATAGGCATGATCGAAATGATAAGGACACATAATAGCAGTGTTTCATGTCTCATGACACATTTGGCAAAAAGATGGATGGAAAGAATTACCCTGCAAGCCTCGGTTGTAGTTAGAGATCCCCTGGAACCCGAACCACAACCACTCGAGTAGAGGTCACAGGACTGGTCACAGCCATATGGCAGGGAGGAATAGGGCCGACCATTGGCTGGACTACGGTTGCCCCAGGGGGTGGTGCAGGTAGTCATATTGGCCAAGGGTGGAGCGAAGGCCAAGTTGAAATGTTGCTTCTCAAGATGTGTCTCGATGTTCAAGAGGTGCCCACACACCATGCGGAGTAACCCACCTTTATGAAAAGCGAAGAGATACCAGTCCCAACTTTATAGTTTTAGGCGTTATGCGATGACAAAGTACGTGGGCGAATTTTGAGTAGCTTGTGTTGTAATTGTGGCGTACGTAGGATTCATGACTCATCATAGCATTCATGAGTATTGTTTACTTTCTTTATTTATTGTAGCATGCTCATTCATGTCATATATACTGCGCAGTCTCCTTTTTATAATAGAGTTGATCGTCTAACCATATACTTTTCAAGTATTTCTTTATATGCATTGTTTTTTATGTATGGAGGCGAGCGTAGAGCATTCTTAGTTACTTGGATGCTCGAGTTGTACGAATTTTTGTTATGATAGTATAATGGAGATGGCGAAGTGTTGAAGTTATATTTTGTAGTTGGAGAAGTATAATGTATAATTTCTTTCTCATTTTTGCCAAACGTTTAGCTTGAAGTGGTGTATGTAAACTTGTCATTAAGTTGTTGTTTATATTTTATTTTTGTTGTTGGTGTTGGTTCTTTATTTAAGTTATAGTTGTGATGGTTACTTATATATATATTGCAGACATGCTACATGTATATTATGTTACGGATTACTTTAGTTAATGTGTAGTATCGCTTTATAGATGCGATTGTATTATGTTTATACGGCGAGAATGACATAGATGTAGTTGTTGTCTTTTCTCTTCTTTTCTTTATTTATCTCTCTTTTGTTTTATTTTCTTTTTCTCACATTCTCGTGTTCTCGGAATTTCGAGTGTGACACAATGAATAAATATAACTATAACTTGCATAATAATAATAAAATTTATTTAAAGTGAAAAATTTACTCGAATTTTCGGGACGTTATACCTTCCTCTTTAAACTATTTACTTATGGTTGATTATTTGAGGTGAACTTAATTTTTTTTTTATTTCATAAATCTAAATAACAAACTTTCATTTATCCCAATCCTGCTGAATACTCCTATATTAATTAGGATCTTTTTATACGCATATGATGATATATAAGTATAAATTACTAACTTATACTAACCAAGAATAAATTCCTTGTTAGCTTAACTCTATACTTTGCCTATAATTGCTAACATATATTATGGATCGTTACATATATTCTAGTTATTTCCCAATAAATAGGTAAAATTATTTTATTTATTCTAAAAATTGCAAGAAAAATAATTTCACAAGAAGTCGATATTTAGGAAGTATGGAATATGCACTAAATATGAAAATTAATAAAAAAAAATAGAATATTGAAAGTTATCCGATTTGCTGATTAAGGTTGTACGTTACTCTTCGATATTAATACTAGCCTATTTCATATGGTGATTGTTCAAGGGTATTTTAGAGATTAAATGGCTATATTTTGAAATTCTAGTTGATGTTCACTTTACCTTGAAAACTTGGGTGCAAAGTGTGGTAGAGACAATTTCAGAAACCTCATAGGGTTTTCTGTAGTTGTCAGAAATCTCGTGGGGGCAATGTGTAATTTACCCAAAAAGAAAAACTTTTTATGAATGGGAGAACACCGGCTGACAAAGTAGCGAATTTTTAGTACCAAAAATAATTTTTTTAAAATAAAATTATAATTTGGTCTTATATTATTTTTATTATAAATAATTTTATTATAAAATTTTCATTTTTGTAACTAAAAAAAACTCAACACCTTCACATCCCTAAAAATAGTGGAAGACGCTCCTGTCTTGCACGCATTGTTTGTTTTCATATTTTAAGGTAGCTGAAAAAACTGCATCTTCTGTTTTTGGATGAAACTTTTTCTAATTTTGGAAATCACATTTAACTCTTCCTTTATATCTTATAGTACCTTTTTTTTTTTTTATTATTAGGAGAATAGTCATAAGCATTGAAGAAGTTTTTCAAAAAAACAAAAAAATAAAAAAATTTGAAGAAGGGTATCAAATATTTCTTCTTCTAGTTTCACTTTTTATCTGCAGTTTCTAAATTTTCTCGTTTTTCTTTTCTATTGTTTCACATTTTATTTCCTCCTACTTCACATTTTCTTTGAAGTTTCTAAATTTTTTTGTTTTCTTTTCTGTGGTTATTTTGTTACCTCCAGTTTCATACTTTTTTTGCAGTTTCTAATCTGTTTGTGTTTTTCCCTTCTTTTTTTTCCACTCCTCTTTCCTTTTGCAATTTCTAAATTTCTGTTTCTGTTTCTGTTTTTGTTTTTGTTTTCTAAGCTAGGAGAAGTATACAGAATTTCCATGGAAGAGATGGGTAAAAATCCCCTACAAACGCCTTCAAGTGAACCATCAAGGTTGAAAAGACCAGGATGCCCTTCATCTCCACGGCCCCGACCGTCAACTGACCCGTCGAGGTTGAAAAGACTAGAATGCCCTTCATCCACACTGTCCCGGCCACGATCAGGTCCTTTCTAATGACTTTATTGCCTCGTTTTTTTTTTCTTTTCAAAATTATACCAGAGTTAATTTATTTTAGTGTGTAATGAGCTATGATGGTTGTTATATACAGCAATATATCTATTTAGGTATAATATAATTAATTAGTTTAATTTTTTTTTTTTTCTGATTTTCCTTGTTAATTTTCATGCTATGTTGAAATAAAAAATTTTCAATATCCCATCTGGTGTTCAAAATTGATCTTGAAAAAGCTGTTCCTTCGGATATATTTTAAACTCATGATCCGATGCACGAGTTACGTGTATTATTTTTTTTATTAGACTAATTTTAATTATTTTTTTTTTAAATTGGATGGTTTTTATATAGCATCTTGTATTTTTTTTCCCAATTATTTATAATTTTATAATAAATCGGATTCGGTAAGATTTATACTATGATAATGTTTTTACAAAAAAATTAATATCATTTAGGTTAATTTTAGTTATGAGAAAATATGTATATATAATGACGCTACTTTACAAAAAAATTAATATCTATTTAGGTTAATTTTAGGTATTTGAAAATTTTATTATGATAATACTTTAAAAAATTAATGTTAATTAGGATAATGTTCATTAATTTATAAAGAATCATAGATTGGTATGAATTAATTTATAAAAATATTTTTATTTTTAAATATAATTTTAGTCATTTCTATTTAATAATAATTTATTTTATATTTCTGCAGATATATATATATATATATTTGTGTGCGTGTATATATTAGGAATGTGCATGATATTATAGAAATTTAATAATTTTTATTACGGTATATTGATACATATGTATATAATTTCAATAATTTATCTCATGGTAAGTTTTAAAAATACTAATTTAATGGGTGACATGTCAAAAAAAATTCTGCTGATAAATATTAGCAGATATAGCTATAGGAACATACAACAGATATTAGGGGCGAATGTCTTAAAAATGCATTTTCTTGAAAGCTAGAGCCTTTTCATCATTTTTTACCAATGACTCAATGGTTAGATGACTCAAAATTAGAATGCACAGACAGTTTTATTTTAAGTGTATTCGCAGAAATGTCCGATGATGGGTTTCTGTTCGGTCCAATAGGTTCAGCATGGTGAGGTCTTGGGCAAAAATGGAGAGTGATTTAATCTTGCCCATTGAATGCGGGCAATAGTATTGTCCGGATGACAGGTTTTGAGTTCGGAAAATAATTCCGGATCAGAGCAATTTGACTGTTTGGTTTCCTTTCGGTAGGTTTTGATTGAGACCTATGTATATCATATTTCGTGTATTAGGTCCTTCGGACATAAACACCGGTTTAGCAAAGACTTGGAGGATTAGCCTGGTTTGGGTGAACCTCGGTAAATCTTGATGTTTTTTGTTTATTGACTTGTGTTTTATTATCTTGTTGGTGAATCATCTACGGTTGTTTTATGCGATATCATGTGGTCCCGATTAGTTAATTGGGAGTTGTGGCTTTTCCCATATCAAGATTTTGCACAAGTCATTTTTCGAGACGCCTTTTTTTTGACTGAGCATCTTAACTATCGAAAAAGTTTCAGCTAAGGACTAATGAGATTTGATGCTTCTTCATGCATATGTTAATCATGGGTGATATAGTTATTCGCACACACCTTATTACATACTCCGATTTCATCGAACTACGAAAATCTCTGTGTTTTAGTTTTACGAGCATTTATTGTTCAAAGTTCAACCAAATTCGGTTTCAGTGACAGCACCAATGCTCGGAACTTTAGAAGATCCTTTCAACATAGCAGAAGACGAAGATGACAAAAAGCCCATAATCGACCCGTTATCGAGGCTCCGACCTTTTTGGTTCCCAAATCAAGAACAAATACCTTCACAAAATTCTCCGGAGGAATCCGTTATAATCAAGCAGATGAAGAAGTTGTTGGTGTCCAAACTCTTCGCACCGAACAATATAACTATGGAAATCAATGCCATGATCGACCATGCAAACGGGACTTTCCACACTTTGGCATATTTGTGGGACAATGATGTGGCATTTTACGATGCTATCCGATCGTACATCTATTGGTACCACGAGTGGGTCGTCGCAGATGCGCTCAGAAATCGGCTTTGCAAGGAGATCATAGACCAACATGAGAAACTTGAAATCGACTTGAAAAAGGCTGAAGAAGGTGTACAAAATGCCGAATCTAATCTCTCGATTGCGAAAAATGAGGTGGCGTTAATACGAGAAAAGATAAGAAATTTGGAGCAAGAGCTGGTTCAGAGGGAAGATCGAGTGATTATGTTGGCTGTTGAAAAAGAAAAATGGGAACGGGTTCGTCATGGTGTGAATGTTGGGCTTAAAGCGGCCGTGGCGAAGGGAAAGGAGAGCGAGGAGACGTTGAAGAAAATCGATGATCGACGAAAAGCAGCTGTTAGTGGGATCTCCGAGATGAGAAAGCTGCTAAAAAGCTTTAGCCAGTAGTTATATATTTCTCCCGAGACTTGTTCTGTTTTGATTATTTATCGACATTACTAGGTGTTCACTTGAGTATATATATCCTATCATGTTTAGATAATATGCGATAGTATGCTCGTAGCCCGGGAGTTTGAGTAACACGAAAGTACTTTAAGTATATAATCTAAGGTCGATTAAATTATAAATCAGGCTTATGTTTTCTGATATGTAACAAGTTGAGCATTGTATATAAAGGACTCAAGGTGAAGGTTAGGAAGGTTCATGAGCGGATGTATTGAAGATAATAAATAATATATGAATGGTCGGTCATTGTTCCAGACCAAACGGCAGTAGTTGCAACCTGTTGCCGTTAGGCAATGGTTTAGAATTTCAGGTCACAGGAATCGTGGGTTCTGATGCCAGTCAACACGATGTTCAAGTTGTTAACCGAATCAAAAATGCGAAGAAGAGGCTTGTCATGCTTGTTGTAGTTGTCGGTCGTCTCCACGAAAATTTGTACGTACTTGAATACTTTTATTTTTGTAAGCTAGAGTAGCGAAGCATTAGCCGACCAATGGTGGCTGGGAGCCATAGCCCTCCGACTTCCGAAATTGTTTCAAATTTCGTGTGTAAAGTCGGAAATCTTTCCGAGATGTCCACTGTACAATCCTCCCTGCGAAATGAGAAACAAAGTCTCCATATAGAAGAAAGAGGCTCGGCGGCCCCCCGTCAGGACTCTTAGATCTGCCACTTTAGTTATTTCATTTTGGACCCCTGTTTTATTGAAAATTTTGAATGAACGAACGAACACTTGAGATTTTTCTTCATAAAAACTAGTAAATTTTTGGCAGTGATAGGCTCCGTGGTCTTCATGATTTGATTTTTCTACGTAAAAATCTTGGCGTTCCTTTACGTTTATTTTCGCGTATACATGTTATTGATCATTATACTTTCAAGGGAGTTGGAGATTATCGATTCCTTGGGTAGCTAAATTTCACGGACGTTATCAAGATCGTCGGGGACGCCATTGAACTGAACTAAGTTAGAGAAAAACAAGGTTTTAGCATTTATCGCAATTTCTTTTGTTTTACTTTTGCCATTGCTTTGGTTTTGCTTTTTGTTATTTTTTCTATTTTGGCAACTCAAATTTCACATAGGCTATTTTGCTTTCGCTAATTAAGGTTTTATGTTTTTTGCTTTTGTTTTTTTGTTTTTTTAAAAAGAATTGTGTACTCAAATTTAACATACGGCATCAAGATCCCGCAGGGGCAAAATTGAACTTTCGTCATTTTTTTTCACTTGGCTACTCAAATTTCAAGCACGTCATCAAGATCCCTCGAGGACGCCATAGAACAGAACCAAATTAAAGAAAAAAAACCAGGTTTTAACATCGGACGGGGATACAATTTGTTTTCTTTTGCTCTCGTAATCGTTTTGGTTTTTTCTTTTCATTTTTTTAGTATTTTAATTTTGCAACTCGAATTTCACATTCGTCATCAAGATCCCTCGCGGACACAGCAAACTAAACTAAGTAAAAGAAAAACAAGGTTTTAGCATCCGATGCTGTCGTTGTTTTGTTTTTTGCTTTTGTCGTTTTCTATTTCGTCTATTTATAATTGACGTACGCACACAATTGAACTTGAAATAAACTACTAATCACTTCTACTAACATTCTGAGAGATCTCGTCCGTATTACCAACATATATATATATATATATATATATATATATATATAAACACAACGTTCTTGTGACAATTTACGAACGAGTTGTTTGACAAACCATTTTGACGTTTTCGTGAATTCGAATTTCATTCTTGCCAAACATGAAATTACAAGTTTTTCTATGTGTTAATACCAACATGCTCCTAACATCAAAAGCACTTTTCACACATTGGCATAAAGTGTTTATAACACTCATAAAATGAAGAATGTGCTTCGCCTCATTTTCATTTTTCTACTAACTATTTCGTCAATCGTCATTCTATCATGAAACCTCATTTTTTAATAGCTCGAACTATATTTATTGGAAAGCACGAATAAATTTTTTTCTCATCGTATAGAAGTGCAGACCAAGTGGGAAAATCAAGGGGGAAAAACCTCCAAAAAAGTGCAACCTTGAAAACCAATCCGATTGCTGTAAACAAGGCGGTGGAAGGCGGTGGCCCATCAAAGTGCGACGGGAAGTACCACTCGGATGAAACCGCGGTGGTGACACTGTTGAGTGGATGGTTCAAGAACAAGAAGAGGTGCCACAATTATATAACTATACACACGAATGGGAGGAGCATGAGGGCTAAGGTGGTCGATGAGTGTGACTCAAAGATGGGGTGCGACTCTGTGCATGCTTACCAGCCACCGTGCCCAAACAACATCGTCGATGCATCAGAGGCTGTTTGGAAGGCTTTGTGCATGCACGAAAAGGATTGGGTTTGGATGGCAGTTACATGGTCCGACTAGCGAACAAGTTTCAACAGCAATTTTCACAAGCTTACAAAAAAATTTGGACTAATTTCATGTTTTGTTACTTTTTTCATCATTGTGGTTGTGTGTTAGCAGAACAAATTGTTTGGTTGGAAATTTTAATTAAATAAGCTAATTTGTTTTTCGTTAAGGGAAAAAAACTAGATGCATCCAGCTTAAATTGTTATTAAATGCTGAATAGATTCGGTCAAAAACTTCTCTCTTATTTAAGTTAAAATAACAAATAAACTCAGTTTAAAATTTGCGTTGTCAAATGCTATCCAGTTTTTAATCGAATAAGCTGAAAAATTAAAGTTTATAAATTGCAATCAAACAAAAGTTTATTTTGGAGCTTATTTTGCCGAATTAAATTATCAGATTGAAACAATGTGGTCGAACAATTTGTCCTGCAAATATTTCAAATACTTAAATAAAAAAATCGAGCAATGGACCATCTCCAATTTTGTGCACCAACAAGTCTCACCCCTTGATTGTGAACAGATTAATCATTTATTTAGGATGGGTTTAAAAGTTGTCCTCGATTGCGTGCTCTAACAAGTCTTGTGTGAGCGCCCACACGACGATGTAGAATTATACGTACGTACTGCATAGTTCCGTTACTTCCGATACTATGATGACTTGTCTAGCATTATTTTGCGCTACCATGCTACCATCTAAGAGTGATTTTTTAGTTGAGTGTGAAGTGCGTACTTGGTTGATCTTGATAATCACCTCATCGCTCGTACCAAAATGTTCTCAATGGATTATAAACGGAAACTAATCAAATAAACAAGGCATTAAACATATGAAGATTTTTTTTTCATCCAAACACCGTTGGTATATATATATATATCTATATATTTATTTATTTAATTTTTACCAATCGTAATATGTAAAGCAATAAAAGAAAGTTACAAGAATCAAAATCTAGTACCCTCTTAATCAAAATCTCTGCCATTAGTTGGAAAGCAATATTATAGTCTACAGTTGCGTTATCAATTATGGAAGTAGAATATATGGCTATAATTGAGGTAGTGAAGGAAGCTATTTGGTTGCAAGGGCTACTCGGCGAGTTGGATTTACAATAGGATCATACGATTGTTCATTGTGATAGTCAGAGTGCCATACATTTAACCAAAAATCAAATGTATCATGAGCAGACCAAATACATTGATGTTATATCATTTTTTCCGATATATTATATCTCAAGGGAAGATAAATGTTCAAAAGATCGGTACAATGGATAATCTACCATTTATGTTAACTAAGCTAGTACCTACATCCAAGTTCAATCATTTCTTGGACTTAATCGGCATACAGAGTATTTGAGGACCCTTCCTGATTAAGCGAGTATAGAGAAAGGGAGTTTCATGTTTGTATCTACATGGGATTAAGGTGGAGATTTGTTAGACAAGCCTCATATTTAGCATGACCTGTGGCTTCATGTTTGGTGTGGTCTCATGTTTGGTGTAAACCTTGTGGCCTTATGTTTCACATGACTTCATTGACAAGACACCTTTTAGTTTAAATAGGTGCCATAGGCAAAGGCTCAAATCATCAAAAAATTTCAACTAGTAAGAGAAACTAGTATTTGAGTGTACAGGTGGTGTAATGAAATATATATTGAGAGTTGTGAGGTTAATTATTGGCTACATATTAATTTGTTAGAATATTGTACCAAGTATTATTGAGTATTTTTTACATTTTGTAACCTCTTATTATACTAGTGAAATATTTTCCAGTGTTCACATTGGACTAGGCGTTAGGGCTGAACCACTTGTATTGTTGTCTCTTGTGCGTTGCCATATTTTCTATTATTTTCCCATCTCCGCTACTTTATTGCCATAATAAATCTTTATTACAGAATTTCGTCACAACATTATAGCTCAATAACAATGAAGTAGGAAAAAGATCGCCACTAATTAGGTCAGATATAAATAGTCGTTAATATAGAATCCACAATATCTAAACAAATATTCAAACTTAGTGATTAATTAAACCATATTGTAATACTCCCCTCATAGAGCCGTTGACGGATCCAAAAATATGTATCGGCTATAAAATTACAACTGTACGGTATCAATTATAATTTTATCGATAAATCCGCATATTGAATCTCAGGAACTCCTACTAACGAGAAAAATTACTTAGACGTTTCTATCAAATATATTTTTCCAAGGAAACTTAGTCAAATAAAAATAAAAAATAAACATCGCCTATAAGGCCCCAAAATTTTCAACAACACTGTAGCAACACTGTAGCATGTTGAACAGTGATTTTAAGAGATAAAATTAGACTTCTGTATGTCTACAGCATGCCATGACCTAATTTTGAGACGGT
>MKEJ01013586.1:0-11105 GCA_001753735.1 Embelia ribes
CACCTGCATGTGATGTGTACTTCGTAATTAAAATTTTTATTGCATTATAGTTTTATACAAGTCTTTCAGCTTTTTAAAAATCAATCTAACTTATTTTAATAGTAGACATAAAAGGTTTCAATAAAATATATATAAAATTCTCGGTAGCTAAGGTGTCAACTCCAATATCAGACGAATATGTCAGGGTGAACAGTACACTGATTCAGAGTTAGCTAACACTTTTTAAAGAATATGTAACGGTAAGTAATGACTCTTCAACTATAAAAATAAATTTTTTAAAATAAAATTATACAATTATACCCAAAATATTTTATTTCAACTCTCTATTTTATAGCTAAAAATCTGTATATCCTTACTTAAGAGTCAGAAACCCATTTCCCCTGTAAGATGAATTTATTATTGGGATATAGTTGTGAGTTGTGAAATATACTGGTACTTATATTTAATGAAGTTGCAGAATTTAGTCATCTAATAGACAAGGCTACATTTGGGAACTTTATTGTATAAGCTGGTATAAGAACAGAACAACAATAAAATTCGGAAGGCAGATTGATGATTCTAGAAGCGCTAAAAACAAAGAAACAAGTCCAGGTTATCAATTCAAGGGTACGGGTACTTGAATTAGTCTCAAAGACTAGAAACCATAAATACGGGTAAACATTCCGCACAACTCCTCTCAACAGCTTGTCCATGGCCTCACATTCAGGCCGAAGTAAAAATCAAGTTCGGAAAACCAGAGTAAATTTAATGTTCCTCCAACATCTCAAGTTCGCAATTGCATATTATCAACTAATTTACGTTTTTGCCTCTATGTTTTGCACTCTCTCCCAAAGACTTATTGGAGAATACTGTTCATTTTTGGACATGTAATTGAACATTTCAGGAATGCAGCCAAATGTATTTACATAAAAGCAAGAAATGAAGAAGTTTATATCCGGAAAAAAGATCACATCAAATAGATGATATTCAAACAGTTGCAAGCGTGCAAATGCAAGTTTACATGTAATCATGTGCATATCGTGGCAAGGTACATTAAACATGAATTTCCTGTCCATATGTAAACTTTTAGTTAGGTCATATGGTAACCTTGAGTTCTGGCTGTTCTGAAGAAAATGACTACTATATCGTATTACCCAAAATCATATAATTGAATTTACAAAATTAAATGCACAAAGTACAAAAGTGGAAGAAATACCAGCCACCCCCAACTAGACAAACAGCTAAACAAGGTTGTGCTCGGCGTCCTAGCCTAACGTCAAATGATGCATTTCTCGGCACAATCTTAAATAGTGGTTTTTCTGCACCATCACAGCTTATTAAGTGTCCTATGAGCAGCTTACACTAGGTGCTTCTGATTACTCCGACAATATTTGGCTCTGATTGGGAAGTTGGGAGCAAAATGTGAAAAGATTGCTCATTAAGAGGCAATCTACAGCAGATGCCATAAGTTAACGGATTTTTGTTTTCCTCATCCCATCTATAATCATTTGCCCGTCAACTAGCTAACTCAACAAAACATGTCAATTAATTGGGGCAAATGCCCATAAGCTGATCTCAAGCAGACAAGGCGGTCGTTTTTTAACCAATTTCACCTAAGCTTCCATACCGTCACTTGCTAGAGAACTTATCAGAAAAAGCACTCATAAACATGAAGATAACAAAGCGTATTCATGTTGATTTTCCTAACCCAAAATCAGCTTCATAGAAGGGCATTCTACAGCTTCTCATCCTATACCAATTCACACATAGATGAACCACTCATCGTCCAAAGAAATTAAAACATGGTGACATACTATAAGCGAGACACAACATTTGAAAGATCACAAGACATGGCATCGGATGAGAGTAATGTAATCAAAGGGAGAATGACCAAGAAGAATATTAGTAATGGGCAAACAAAAATGCTTTCTCAGCATAGGCCTTGGTAAAACAGCGATTCAATGTTGCTGACTAGTAACTTCAACTATCAAGATTGAGGAGAATGAAAGCTCAATTCCAAGCAAAATTCAATCCAGGTGAGAAATATCACAAGGGAAATATTCACTCCATATCAAGAACTTAAAATTGCCAAAATCAATTGATGACTGTAAATAGAACAATTTTAAAGTACCGACACTGGATGCAGCAAAAGATTTAATTACAGCCAGCTTAAACAGGTATTTTAATGACCGAAAAGCATAATTGAGGCATAAAATTCACCAGCCTATTGCACCACGGGAACCTCTTGGCTTCACGTCTGCAGTGGATGCTGTTGGATTATTCAGCAGGCAATCTACAATTTTACAAGATACAGAGAGTAAATTAGTAACGGTTAAAGTCTTTTAATTACGCCAAACTATCAGATCGCATCGTACAATTAACACAATCATAAAAGCAGTGGGCAGGATACTATTTCAGTGAAGAGCCACCATTAAGGTTAAGCAGAACAACAAAACAATGAGAATAGCAACACAGTTTGTTATTCAGCAACACAAGATAAGGCTCGTGTAAAAGGCTAAAATATGATCCAAACAGCGGATAAATGAAGTTAGATAACAAGTAAACATTAAAAACAAAAAACGAAAAAGCTGGTATCCAGTCGTAATATGATATTCTCACCTAATTTTATCCGAACAAAAGACATTGAAGGTTGAACTTTCCAAATGGTTATAAAAGGAGAAATGCATTTGCAAATGATTCCAAAAACATCTTGTAGTGGAATATCTCAAAAACACTAATATTTTCCAAACCAACAAGCTGTTTTAGCAGGTTCCAAGAAAAATAGAATTTCAAAGGTTTCATGATTTTCAACCTTGAAACAGATGGAAAAGGAAATGAATCCTACAAGTGACCATACAAATGGGGGACAAAGTCCTGCTCAAATTCAAGTTATATAAGCAAGTCAACCTTAGGAAAACCATAATGGTAACAGCATCAGAAATCTAGAGTTCTTGCAAAACGAATATATACAATGCCCTATGGAACTCAATTTCAGAGTTGTTCTTCTTTTACCTACAACACGTGTGTCAGCAACATCCATTTAATAGCAACGAAACAAACACCAAACAAAGCACAGAAAATCATTCCTTTTCATTGATTGATGTTAGAAATTCAACTTTTTATCTTTGTAGCAACCTCTCAAAATAACAAAGATGAAAGTGCAAGCACCTATAAAAACATCCATATCACAAGCAATATGCATATATCATCCAGGAAGAAAAAGCAAGTAACTGAGCACAAAATTGGCAGAATTAACATAATCTAACAACTTTCCAGGTTTGAAAATTACAAGAGATCATCAAATCTGAAAACAAAAACTCTTACTATGCGAAAATAAGCAACATCATTAATAATTCATTTTCAAAATTATTGTTCTATCTATAACTGCAATAAACAATAATAGTATCTATTCACGACACAACAACATACTCAAAACACAACCAGACATTACACTTCTTACTGATCTTACTTGACAAATTATAATTAAGGGATTAAAGTAAGAACAAAATATATGGAAATGCGAATGAAGCAATAGTACTCGTCTTACTCAGGCAACTTTCCGGATCGGAAAATCGCAAACTTAGAAGCCACTGAATAAGAATAAGAAATCCCATTCTCCTTCAAGAACCTCTCAATCAACCCCTTTGCCTTTAAAGGCTCAACGCTCTCGCATTCAATCTCATAGCAAGTGCCAAAATCATACATAGTCTCATCCACCTCCAACTTCAACCCATTCCACTGATGAACATTCCTCACATTCCTAAACCCTCCCAAGCACACAAAACCCCCTTCTCCCACACCAAACTCCTCTCTCACTCTCTTCATGATCCTAGACTCGATTTCCCCAAGCTTGTTCGGGTTCGATACGCACTCGCGCCCGATGACGGGGTCGAGTTCTTCCTCGTCCTCTTCCACGCGGCTAACGCCATCGGAAATCACCGCTTTTGCCTTGAGAGAGACGACACATCTCGAGTCGTCGCCGTAGAAGCGGAGGCGGAGGATGGCGCGGCGGGAGGAGAGCTCGGCGGCGGCGCCGTCGAAGAAGGTGTTGTGCTGGCAGTGGGTGATGACGTGGAAGGGGGAAAGGACGGACAGGAGGCTCCGGTGTGCGGCGGAGTATGGCAATCGGAGCTTAACTTCCACCTCCATCTCAAATTTAGGGTTTTGTCAAAATTTGGGGGGTTTAATTACAAAATTGGAGTTTTCTTGAATTTGAGATTTTTCAAAGATTAAGTCTTTTTATTTTTTAGGTTTTCCCTAAAGTGGAGGAGTTCTTAAATTTTGCAATTTTAACCAAAATGGAGCTTAACATTGTTTTTTTTTTTTTTTCAAAATTAGGGTTTTTCTTTTAAAATTTTATTTTTTAATAAATATAGGTTTGGGACCCTTCAGAACTTGGGTCTTTCCCAAAATGGGTTTGAAAACTATGGCTTCTTTGAAAAAAAAAATTAGGTTTTCTTCAATTTTTTCTTTTTTTAAGAATTAGGCTATTGTTTAGCAAAATAGGGGGATGTTTAGGGGATACCAATTCGTCGGGATTTGGAGGAAGAATCTTTGGATGAATGATCGAAGTGCTAGAGGAGAGAGGAGGCGTCAGTTGTGTCAATGGTAACAACGGCGGCAGCGCTTGCGAGCCCTCCCCTTTCTTATGACTAGTTGGAATTATTTATATATTATTGGACCAAATTAATAAATTTTTTTTTTTTAACAAATGAATATGGTCACATATTGGACTTATTTGGTGGGTTAAAAAAATGTATACTTATTCGATAACTTTACTGGCAACAAGTATATTACAATTTTAATTTTAGAAAAACACAAAATATTTTTAATATTATTATGTTTACTTTTTAGATTTCGCTAGTTTCAATAAAAAAAAAGTATACTCATCTCACCCTCAACCAAAATCACCTATAACAGCATCTCATATAGTTTACAAAACAAGTTGATTGAATTAAGGTGGACTTTATAATGGCCACGGTAGTTGTTAGTTAAAATAGATTAAAATTTATTTGGTGTTGAGACCATGCATAGAAATTATTGGCAAAACTACATTCTAAAGCATCTTGCATTGAATCATTAGGATAAGCACAATCATTAAGATAACATATTCAAAAGTTGTTTTAATTTTAATTTTGCAATTCATTTCAATTTTAGTGGAGAATATTCCCATAAGAATAATCGTCATTCGTCTTTGCATTGTCACATTAAAACGCCAAATTGACACAATAAAATTAACTTTTAATTGGATTGGATTTGGATCCCCGCTATGATGTTGATTAATTGCTCAAAGCTAACTTACCATGTTAGTATTTTCTACATTTATGACATAAGTGCTTAAAAATATCCAATTCTTCCTGAATATTCTCTTCACTCATTTGGAATCATAATTTAAAATTTACCCCTCCAATATCTTAAGTTTACAATTGCACTTGCAATTGTGTCGCCTTTAAAGTTCATTGTCATCTTTATTTTAAGTTTTCTATTTCTCCCACAATTTAGATAAGAAAATCAGAACACAACAAGTACATGACATTCAGCTGCTTATCGCATACACTTTGAATTGTTAAATTTACGTTTACTAGCACATGGTGATAAGGAGTCATAAGAGATGAATGTCACGTTCATATATGCATCACTTTTTAACTATTAAAGAATAATTGTATCCACTGAAATTATGAATGGATATCCATTCTCTGAAAATCTAAATGTATTCATATGGACGTTCTTAGCACTTAAAATATTTGTATTCTGTAAAGATGAACTACATAAATGACTTTTAAGACAGTTGTATTTGATTGCAGAGCAGCCCGTTCTGTAGCAGTTGCGGAATGGACCACTGGATTAAACAATAACGGCCAAGATTAAACCCCACAAAGTTTTGAAATGCTTTTGCTTATGCTATAACGATAATCAAACAATTGTATCTTCCTCAACGTTTCATTTTATTTACACAACCCCAATCTTCCTACACAACATAATCCCAGGTTCCCAAGGTTGGAGTTCTAAAAAGATGACAATACTAATATCAGGCATTGTAGAATCAGCCACCATATAGCAAGACTCAGTGGATCGTGTTGTGCCACGTCATCACATTTTCTATCTTCATAGCGCAAACAACTCGAGCTTAGAAGTATAGCTCAATCAGTAGAGCTCCGCTCTTCAATTGGATCAATGTATGATTAATAAATCCTTGAAACCATAAAGTAGCTCCCTTTTTCCCAAGTTATGAGGATAACCGAAACCCTGAAATACACCCTATCATCATCAGTGAGCAAAAGAGATCAAAGATAACAATTTGACCTTGCAATAAAAACTAGAAAACGAAAATAATCACCACTTCAGCCACTCATGTCTCACATCAAATGGCCACATAAGAACAAAGTCAGCAAATTAGCAATGAACATTTGATTCCACTGAAAGAAGTATCTACCGCAGACAAACACAATACACAGAAGCAATTCGAACTAAACAAGTACAACTAATCCTCCTATGCTACATATTCGGAAAATCCGAACAAGTTCAGGTTTATGATCATTAGCGCACAATCTAAAATAAAAACAAAAGCCACTAAACAAGAATATTAACACCAATTTCATTTCTTCCTCTTAGCTGGTGGCTGATCCTCATCATCCTCATCTTCCTCCTCTTCTTCTTCCTCATCCTCATCGCCCTCGTCATCTTCGTCGTCATCATCATCGTCATCATCTTCATCGTCACTGCCTTCGTTACCATTAGCCTCTTGATATTCCTCTTGATCTCCTTCCTCATCATCATCACCACCTTCTTCGCCACCAAAATCTTCATCACCTGCAATCAAATGTTTCATTTTGCGCTGATGTTGTTAGGAAATTTGGAAACACTTGGGAACATTGAAAGTTGTTTTGAGATGAAATGTTGCCAATACAATTTGGTGGAAATATTGAAATTTTTTATTTGCATTCTTACCTGCATCGTCATCATCCTCCGGATTTGCATCATCATCACCATCATCATCTTCATCATCATTCTTACCCTTCTTTTTCTTTGTCGCTGGTGCCTTGCGACCACTAGTAGTTGTACTCTTCCTTCCCTTTGGCTTTATTTTCTTATCTTTTTCATCCTCTTCATCATCATCACTATCTTCACTACCAACCTCATCGTCCTCGTCATCATCATCTTCATAGTCATCTGTACCCTTCTTTTTCTTTGTTGGTGGTGCCTTGTGACCACTAATAGTTGTGCTTTTCCTTCCCTTTGGCTTTGTTTTCTTAGCTTTTTTATCCTCTTCCTCGCTTTCTGCAGAATCAGGATCTTCATCACTTTCTTCATCTTTGCTTCCTTTAGCAGCTTGTTTTCGAGGTTTGATTTGTGTTTTTGAAGCTTGAGGTCCACTCAGCTTTTGCAATTCTGGTACATATGCTGTTGTCTGAGACAGGAGATTTAATCGGATAAGTTTTAATTAATAACTGGCAAATAGAAGGAAAATATAATCGGGCACAGAACATACCCTTCCACCAGCTGCGATAAATTCGATTTTCTTCCCTGTGATTAAACAGAAGCTCATCAACATCTTTGTGCAAGGCAATTTATTAAAGACATTTTCAACGCAACTTGTGCTCCTCAGTAACAACATTGGAGAGTTTTCGTGGTTTTCATAAAGCCATCTCAGTTTTGAACAACCCAAAAAGGTTTCTTTAATTTATAAGTGCAAGCATGCCTTTGAATTCTTTACAGAAGTCACTATTGAGCACGGAAGGAAATGGATGGACAAATCGGTATTGCAATAGTTATGAGTTTTCAGTCCCGAGACATCGCAGACAATGAAACAGATGCAAAAGTTCTGACAACGCAACCAAACACAGCTCATGGTACAAGAAAACCTCAAAGTCCACCAGTAACAGAACATTTATGATACGACACAAGGACTCCTAATTGAGAAGAGAGGCCAAACCATCAACAAAAGCCTTGCCAGGCTTCTTTTCGCGAGAATGGAAAATCCAAGCACTAGGAAACTGACTAGTATCAGCCCCAACGTCAACAGCCTTTCCAATGACCTGTGAAGTTAATAGTTTTTTGTCAAAACAGTCGCACAAAATACAAGCATCATACCATTAACTCGTCCAGGCTTTTTTCCCCATCGAACATGAAACAACCATTCGAGAGGGAAGCAGGTGCAGTCAGCATCAACTTCAACCGCATATGCAATAACCTACATGTGTTGCTGCTATGCTACTGTAAAGAGTGCATGCTTAAAATGGATAAATAATTCCCGGAACAAAGTGAATTATGTAACACAGAAGCTCATTATGGACCTCTTTAATGCTCTTGTGCAAGGCAGCACAGTCTTCCTTAGAAAGGCTAGAAGCGGCTTGCAATGGATGGATTCTCGCCTGTGGGATACATATGAGAGACAAATCAGTAAATTAAGCTTCACCGATTAGCCAAAACAAGGTTGAACAACAAAGCATTGATCGGAACAATGAAAGTCTTCTTCATAGAAGAGCAAAGAAAACCCAACTGCTATGGTAGTTTCCCAAACTGATTTTATCATATAGAAAATGGATACAATCTAATCATAAAACACTGATGAGTAATGACCATCCATATTCTAACAGCAAGAAAACTTGCGTCCGTAATCACGCGCACATAGCTTGAGAAGAATACCGAATGGTAGACTTAAAGTTAAAATCCAGGATTAAATTAATTGAAAAAATTTATAGTATAAACCAAAACAAGATTTATGACTAAAGCTACACTGACTTGGTAGAGCACTTCATCTGCAATCCAATTACCAATACCCGAGACGAAACTCTGCAAGATCAAAGAAGAGATTACCTTAAAAAGAAATAACCAAAAGTTGCTGATAAATACTAATAACAAATGTTGTCAAATTGCAGCTAAACCGGTCAAAATGCTACAGTTCTAAATTTCATTCTATGGGGTACAGTTACCATGCATGGAAACAAAGTAAAACAGAGTAGAATCAAGGAAAATTAGCCAGCACCTGGTCAAGTAAAAGAGCCTTAATTCCAATCTTCTTCTTGCTCAAGGCGCTAATAAGCTCATCAATGGTCATAGGCTCCAATAGGGCATCTGGACCAAGCTCAGATATCGGTGGAACAGAAACTGGCTGTGACGTGTGGAAACATTATACTAGTGTTGAAATATAAAATCATAATTGTCAAGTCAGTCAGACAAAAAAGATTCAGAAGGCTATGGGGCATCAACATACGTTATCCAGTAAACGAACTTTGGCAAATCGCCTCTTATCAGTAAAAGACAGCTCCAATCCATCATCCAGCTACAAAATAGTAAGAATAATGAGAATCGAATCAATTGACTTCCAAAGCATAACAAAAGATGTTATTCCACGTCTGTAAGCTCCTATAACAGAAAATGGGCCAAAGACTACACTAACATGGTTGCATCACCGAAAATTTTAAATTCTAAGGTACTTTAAAGTCATTTCCATTTCCGAATTAAGCAGATCTACGACCATAGTTGAGACGATTTCAACATTGCTTTTTAAGTGTATGAAAATTTATTTGCAAGCATAGTGATGATTCAAAACGATAAAAAGAAAATCATAAATGGCGATTGAGATATATATAAAACTGGAGCCTCCAAAATCTTTTGTTGCTATGCAAACTATTTCTAAAAACCCAATTATAACCTCCCCCATTCAATAAAAACAAATAAAACTGCCAATGATCATCATAGATCTTTCTCCTATCTTCTTCTTCTACAATAAATTATCTCTTCTCCACCCAAAGCTCTCTCTCCCAATTTTTATGTTTCTCTTCCATCTCTTCATTTAAATCACTTCATTCATTTTTCTGATGCAAATCTTATTTCTTCACATTGCACATGCCTCCTGTGCATGCCACAACTTGTACAACATAAAACTAGGATCATAGCCAGCATTTAGTTACGCAAAAACGATAGGTGATCAATAAGTAGGACCCTATCTTAAAGTGTTAAATTACATATACCCACTAGTAGATCAACAAAGTAGGAATCCTTACTTCAACAAAGAACTTGGAATACTTGGAAGGCCACTCATCAGTGTCACTTACGGCAGCCCTGAAAGCAAATATAAGCAAAATATTTCTGCATAAGTTAACATCAGTGGAAAGAAAACTAGATAATTGCTTTTCAAAAATTCACACTTTGGATCAATTCAATTATGAGCAAATAAAACAAAATTACCTCTTGTATTTTGTGACTGCAACACCCTTGATGTAGATAGCCCCTGACATACCTGGAAAAGAAAAGATACCAACAAACTTAAAAAGAATGAATTTTCAATAGCACAAGTTCCATTTCAAGGGAGGATTAAAATCACAGTAAATTTACTTTTCACATAGATATAAAAGTTTAAATTCAGATTAATTATTCGATAACAGGGCCACTGGAAAGATGTGATCGTTCAAAAAATAAATTACAGAGTTTGAGACATTTAAATAATAACCTGCAACTGAGCAAATGAAAATTATAAAAATAATAATAATAGAGTTTTAAGCCTTCTAAGAATAACCTAGCAAAACAAACTTTCAAAAAAAAACCTGCAAAACTACGCAAATTTGAAAAGGAAAAAAAAAATGTTCACTGCAACAAGAGATGAAAATTAACTGAGAGCTAGTGACAGTGAAGAGATCACAACTTTTTGAGCATTACAAGGGTTAATAGCACAATAATTTCAAATTAACACAGAAATTTAAAAGTAACCTTTTTTAGAATTTCATAGTTAGGTGAAAAGACAATTTTCCTTTAAAAGAGAAATTGTGAAGAGTAAGAAACACTGATGCGTAACATTTATTTTCAAAGATTTTCTCATTTGAGAAATCTCTCCCTCACTAACCCAGAAAATTTAAAAAGTTTGCATTTTTAACAAAAAAACAAAAGGTTTACGAGCATATACCGAACTGGAAAGAAGGGAAAGGAGGAGAATCGAGGTGAAGCCACATGTTCTTGCCCTTGCGGTGGGCCCCCACAATGGTCTTCCCGGTGATGGAAGCTTCGAAGTCGGAGGGTGATACTCCGCCGTCGATGACCTTAGGATCGACGGCTATGATTGCTCTGACTATCCTCTTCCCGATGCAGTGCTCCTCTATCGCCCTCCGAGCCGCTTCTACCTCTGGAAG
>MKEJ01013593.1:0-22737 GCA_001753735.1 Embelia ribes
TATGGGATAAATTTGAGATACACGAAATCAAGAAGGACCGGATTTATCGTTCAAGAAAGATGTAAGAGTGGTAGGCTTTATTTCACCACATAATCCACCTCAAATATAAGCAGCAAAGGTGGTGGTGGTGAACAGCGGGATTGCGATCAATGTTAAATTATTGTAGCTCTGATACCATGTTGAAAGAAGAGAAAAAATTATAATGTATGAAAATTGAATTGTATATGTATATAGATCAAGTTGGAAGAATTACAAGGGTGCGTTTATACAGGCAAGATATTGATACAAGAAAGAAAGTAAATCAATCATGATCACAAGATATAATTACAATATCCTAAATTAGACACGTATATCTGAACAGATAGCGAAGTGCATATCAACAGGAAAAGAATGAATAGGAAGTGTTTGACTCTTCTTGTATATTTTATGATACATAGCCTGTTTCAAGTCAGTATTAAAAAAAAAAAATATGGTAAATTGACGGTTAGCTATAAAAAAAAATAGCCAAACTATATGAATCAGAACGAGATAAGAATACGTGTTCGGCTTCCCTTGAAAGTTAAAATGTTGAAGAATTTAACTACAATTGTAATTTGCTCATCCACAAATAAAAAGAAGAAAAACTATAATCGTAATTCAAATATAATGGGCCTACTTGGCAGGCTCTTCAAAAGCCCAATTATGAATGTAAATAGGTTTGTCACTCTACTATGGGCTTGTTTAGTTGTAGTTTATGCTTTAGTTTTTTAGTTTATTTACTTAAAAACTGAACAACATTCGGCTACTCAATTTTTAAGTTGAGCTTATGTGCTTAAAATCTGCAGTTAAACGAACCCTACGAGAGCTCACAAGGGCATGCAAGCGAAGTAAATGGTTTGTATATGAGAATTGAAAAATTAATTAGGTGATAAATATTTATCATTTTCTCCTATTAATTGATTAAAAAATGATCGACTAATTTTATACCCTTTTTCATCAGCAATTTTGTTACTTCTGCGGTTATAAATTGGCTGTGATTGTAAGTTTTTTTTCTGTCATGAAATTGATTGCGATTATAAGTTTCCATTCATCATATATCTTACGTCTATGGTTTTATTTATGTTTTATGAATATGAATTTTGATCACTTTTCCTTATGGCACTGCCATAAGTGATACGTGCATATTTATGCGTATAACAAAGTGCAGGGACCGAGGCTGTAATTAAGTCAAAATTTACCCACACACATACTTATTACCAAGAAAGTCATGAACCAATAAGGTAAATATTGTTTGACAGCTATACAGGTACTGTGCCCTATAAAAGCTATCATATGTCAACTGAAAAGACAGGTAAAAAAGTTTATCTCTCTACATTTAATCATTTCCCAAATTACTTAACATCTTGTTGGAACCTTTTCTTACTTAATTGCCGGAGAGTCGGCGGACAACCCCCCTTGCCAGCACTTTTAGGTACTAGAGTAGATCAAAAGGCCATTCGGAGAGTAAACATCTCGTTCATATCATCAGACAGATATCATTGAGGAGTGTGTATCCGAATCATATCCAGGTACATACTCTTCAGTAACTAATTGGACCTTTCACTTTTCTAAGGCCATTGAACTTTGTGGTTTGTTTTAGTCTGTATTCTTAACCCAAACCAAAAATAAATAAATAAATAAATAAATAATAAAAATATATGATTTGATTGTAACTTTGCTTATTTTGTTGAAAGTATAGTTTTATTTAACGGTCTAGGTTTTAAGTTTATAAATTAGGTCCCTAACTCCACCTCTTGCTGACTTTTTCCTACAAATTGTTTTGTCATAGTTTTTAAGCGAAAAATCTATCTTATTTCATATTAAAAAAAAGTTACCTGCATTCAATTGAAAGAGTTTAACTTTTTATATCAAAATAATAATAATAAAAAAAAAACTCAATTTATAAATTGAACACCAAATGCAATTCAATTTTTAAATAAAAAATAATTAAGTTCAAAAGTGGCAACTGAACGAGCCCTTGTTCTCTCATTTTCTGCAAATGATGACTATTTGCAATAATAACTGATATTGTATTATTGTATGAAAAACAACTCCTCATCACCATCAATTTTATTTTAGATATATAATTGTCACCATCATAAAATAAAGTGATTTACTTTTTATCCAAAAGCTTTATAAGAAGCGAGATTCATTGACCCATAATGCAAATTAAAGAAGGTGATTTGCATTTCTTTGATCAAAACTCATTTGCAGCATGGCAAATTAAAGAAGGTGATTTGCTTTTTCCAGTTCATGTTGTTTCTCCCGGATTGGATCAGTTCTAGCTCCGATCGGGAACCAATGCATTTTGAAACAGTCCTTATTTTATTGAACCGGAACTGGTTTGCTGGATTTTGGTTCGGTTCGATTTTCGATTTCTTGAGAATATCCCGGATCAATGCTGGATATATCCACGATCAGTGTCAGCTTAGCCCCACAACCGATTTCATCAAGTTATTCAATCTAAAATAGTCAACAAAAATTTCCATGTCATGTTACTAATTTGATCATAAGGGCTATGGTGAGTCAAAAAACTACACAATATAAGACGTACGCTACTGAGTATTCTCTTCGTTTCAAAAAAATTGTACTTTATTGAAAAGTCAAAATTTTAACAGTAAATCATTAAATAAGTTTTAAGTTTACAAATTGGCCCCAACAAATATGATTTTAGAGCATTTTAATTACCAAACACATTTGATACAAAGGATTGATACAAAAAGTTTAAATTTTTATTAACTTATTTTTAGAAAATCAACAGTATTTTGGGACGTCCCAAATAGAAACGTAGACAATTATTTTTTGACGGAAGGAATACTAATTACGTTGAAAGCTTTAAATAATTTTGCTACTCATTCTGAAAATGACTTAACGAATAAGAGAAATTTTTAATTGGACGGAGGGAATACTAATTACGTTCACACCTTCAACGAATTTTGCTATTTATTCTGAAAATAAGTTAACGAATAAGTGATGTTTTTTAATAGAGTTGATTAGGTCATTTCTTTATATACGTATTCATGTATATGTATGGACACGCATATAATAAATATTAAATGAATTATTTTAAATCGGTTTCATTTTTGGATCGGAGCGGTTCAGATTTGCTAAAATGCATTTCAATTTTTATTAAACGAAAATAAAAAACAACATGCCAAACAAGCCCATTAGTGTTAATTTCTGTAAGTGTTTCGGGCAATGCTTAGTAATTGGGCTCTGGTAGACAGGTCAGCCCATTAAACTAATAAAATCAGCCGGGAGAGATACAGGGAGAGACAGAGGGAGGGAAGAAACCTAACACAGAGAGAGAGAGAGAGAGAGAGAGAGAGCTAGGGTTTAGGGCTTTTGACATAACTGCTAAAACTCTCAGCTTTGAACTCTCTCTCTCTGTCTCTGTATCTATATATACACACACACATTTATAAACGATGATTAGAGGTGGGAAGAGGGTGGTGTCTTCGCCGCCGGCATTCTCCAACGACGCCAAGAAGCTGCTTGTTTGCACCGGCAACTCCGTCTCCGTTTTCAGCTCTTCCACGGCTCTATTGGTTATCTCCCTCCCTCCCTCTCTCTCTCTCTATATATATATATTTATTATATGTGTGTGTGTGTGTATCAAAGTTTCGATCTTTTGGTGGTAGCTTTTAAGCCTCAGCTTCTCTGCTTTCTTCATTATAAATTGGGACGCATTTGGCTGCCCAGCTATTGCTTTTTTATTAAGTGGTTTTTTTTCTCAATAACTGCAACCAAACACCCCCGTAAGGAAGAAAATTTGCCCTTTTTTCTTCGTGGGTTAGAAAATTTTACTTCATTATATACAATTGAGACGATTCTGTTTCCGATTGTCCAAAGTTAATTGCACACTTTCGGTTTTGGTATAATTTAACCATTACAAAATTTAGTTATTGTCATTAGGGGTTATAATAAGACAAAAACCTTTAAAAATAGATTTGATCATTTGCAATCTATTTCAAATTTAAAAATTCACTTTTTGACTTCAAATAAAACCATTTGCTCTGTCAAACGATGCAATTATTTGTGGACGGAATATAAGAATTTGAATTTCTGAAATCCTTTTGGATTCTCATTTTCTCAAAAAAAAAAAAAAAAAACTCTTTAGTTTTATCCCTTCAAGTACGTTTGACATTTTTTATCTCTTGCCTTGTATTTAAGTTAATGTACATTAATTTTGTTTTCATATTCTTTAAATAATTCTTCCATCATTGTGCAGATTACAGAGTTGGAGGGGCATACAGATTTGGTTACTTCGATCATAGTGGTACCAGCTTCAACACCTGCTAGTAAAATATTGAGCTTTTGTTGGACTGCTTCGCTCGATGGCACAATTCGATATTGGGACTTTTCGGTGGCCGAGTTGATGAAGACTATTAACATTAAGCTTCCGATTTATGCCATGGTAATTTGTCGTGTTAGTTATTCCCTTTTGTAAATTTTGGGATGGTTTTTGGATATAAATATTATTGGGTTGAGATGAAAACCCAATATCGTAACTAGGTGTGAGAACTCCTCGTCTTTCTGCAAAGCTTGAACTTTTTAATTGGGAAATGTTATAATACAAGTCTAGGGGTTTGGTTAATTATCTACTCAGGCTTTTGTAGACTATGATTTCTGACAAACCATTATCGTATTTCCAAAATTTTGTAAGTTTTTTGTTTCATGTTTGAATATGGGCTTCTTCATTTTCTTTTTGTTGGTTTCTAATCTTTGGTTTTTTCTTGATTGACTAGCAAGAATATCAATTTGTGTATTTAATTTTCAGCTAATTCCCAAGTTTCATGGTCATTCTTTGGAGGAACAAGACAAAGTACCTGATCTTTACGCTTATGTTTCCGTTAGAGTCCCAAATGTAGTAGATGGTGCACAAAAGTATATGCTTGGACAAATTAGGAAGTGCAACTTGACTAAATCTCGTCTTGTCGGTGCTAATACTGTGGCAGAGGTACTTTTTGTGACACTCTGATCTATTTATAATCATTTATTTTGTTGATTTTCCGTTGTCTAAATTCAATAGGGCATTCTTTTATCTATCTTTTACCATTTTTCATGATATGTTGCTGTTTTAACCGTGTCTATTTTATAATTGACGTTTTAAAATTTGATGGAATTTCAATCTCTCCTGACTTTGGAATCTTTTTTCATGATACTAGTTACTACTACTGGCCCCGTGGAATTTTGCTTTTCTTATGCCTCATATATTGGACAAGTATCAAATATTTACCTGCTTTATGATTACTTGCTAAAATTTACGTTGTGAATTCTTTAGTTGCTTTTCCTCATCTTGTTTTGCTATCAATTTCTATGTTATGCCTTTGTGTTTCTCAATTTTTCTTTTGATCATTTTGCAGACTGAAAAACCTGAGCTCATGGTCGTTTCTTCCTCTGGGAAATATTTTGGACTTTGCGACAAGCGCAAGCTTCGGATATGGAATGTCCCAGCAACAGATGCTGATCGTGTAGTGATTAAGAATATGAAGTTGCATCATACAAAAAATTTGACCACTCTTTCTTTTCATCCCACCGAGAGAATTGTAGCAGCGGGTGATGTAACTGGAAGGATCTTAATTTGGAGAGGTTTTGGTGGGAGGGCATTTTCGGGAGGAGGCAAATTGATGAAAGGGGGATCAAAGGACAATGATGAAAGGCCTGGGGTGAGAGGGGATGGTGATGCTGAATCTTGCACCACATGGCATTGGCATTCATCTGAGGTGAAGCTTCTCTTTTTTTCTTCTGATGGAGCCTATCTATATTCAGGTACGCCTTTTAGTTTTTTACAGTAGTCGCTGTTTACGATACCAATTCTTATTTGCTCCTCAGCAGCCATTTACTTTTACCCACAAGGCTGTCACAGATTGTTGTTGCTTAAAAATTAACTTTTTTTTTACCCACATTCAGGTGGAAATGAAGGGGTTCTTGTGGCCTGGCAGCTAGAAACAGGAAAAAAGAAATTTCTACCGCGAATTGGATCACCTCTTCTATTTTTCATTAGTTCCCCAGATCCTTCGCTTTCCTCCGTAAGACTTCTATTTTTGCTTCAACATAAAACTTTCCAATAAAGTGTCTGTTAAAGTATATGCTAATGCTAATCTCTTTCTTTGTACCATCCTACAGATTTCTTGTTCAAATAATCAGATTCATCTCTTGAAAATGCCGTCTATGGAGATTTTGAAGTCAATTGCTGGGATCAAGGTTAATGACATAATTTGTTCTCTTTCTTTTTTTCCCATGGACAATTAGAAAATTAAATTAGAAGTATAAATCTTTAGAATCATGCATCAAGTGAATTTACATGACCCATACTATGCAGAGGAAGGCTCTCAAGCATTTCAATTTTTTACTTACTAGAAAATACCGTCACTTTGTGTGGCTCTTACTCTTGCTCGTTCTTTGTATAAGAAATCTCTTAGATGTAGTAGTTTTGTCTCTTCAAGAATTACTTATATAGATAAAGATAGGTATTATGGCCATTAATTTATTGTTCTTTTCTGATGCTTCTGTGCCCGGTATTTTATTTTTTTGGTTATTACTCATTTGTTCACCTTTCCGAGCTCATACTTCTTGCCTGGTTGGGAAACTTAACATTTAGAGTACTTTCACTTTTATTTGCAGCTTCCTTGTTCAGTTCCCGAGAATGGTAAAGGCTCTAATAGTGGATTTGTATTTGACGGTAGTAGTGGACTAGTTGCTGTTCGTGCAGCGAACTATTGCATCCAATTCTACAGTTTGTTTGATGACCGCGAAATTTCCGAGGTGAGTACACTATAATGTGAAGCAGATGTGCTTAGTTATATTGTACCATTTTCTTTGTAGGCAAGTTTTTATATTGTGCATTACGGCTGCGAGATTCAGTTGATCACTTGATCTCGAGGTTCTTTACTTGCTATGCATAAATAAAAGCATTGTAAAGTTCTGTGCTTTTTGCTCGTTCTTGTGTTGCAAATACATGTCACCTCCCTGGTTTGCATTATAAGAATTTGATGCAGGAGCTTTTCAGTTAGTTTGCTGCCATCTTTTCTTATATATAAGTGTTTCAATAAATAAAAGGAATCATTTGAGTAGCATGTGACTTTTTAAGGAGCTTGGACTGTTAGGATTTATTTTATTATCATCAGACGAAGGGTTAGCATCTTATGGTTTTCAAGACTGTTGTAAAAAGTCTGTAAGCTGCTTTAGCACCTGTTTTATTGTCTTTATTATTATTTTGCATACTACAAATAGAGTTATCATTGACTCTTGTAGCCCTAGACTTAGTTGCCACTACATTCTTATTGTCTTTCTCTTCTGTAATCTGTTTAGCTGCGTGGAACACTCGGACTACATTAGAATTATAAGACATGTTCATGTTTTTTTTCCCCCCTCTACACTTTGGTTTTTCATTAGTTTCATATGAATCATCTGCTTATTTGGATCTCCTTGGTGCAACACATTTATTAATGGTATGACACTAATCACGTGCGCAAGTCGCCATTTAACAATTTCAATTGTTGCTTTTGTAAGCAATTTGACAGAAGTTCTTGAATTGAGGTCATCTGCTTTTTTGCAGGTTCAAGTCTGTGAAAGGAACCATCAACCAGGTGATGAAATCACGGTATAACTAGTTTAATTGCTTCTTGTTTTCCTCCTCAAATCCTATAACTCTTTTTGTGGTCACTGGTACAAACACGGAATTCACTGAATTCAGTTAGTGCATTCATATCCCTCTTTCCCCCATGTACCCCCAGACTATACATACACACAAACACAAAGCTTCATCAGTTGTATCAGTGGGTTCTAATGGGCTGACTTAGGCCACACATTGTGTCAAGAACACACATGATTTGCTTCACCAAGACTTATTCTCTAATTATTTACCAACACGTATTTTGTAACTATTTAAAGACAAATTATTCGTACATTCTTAAATTTTACATTTTCGGTGACATTACTGAGCTTTGGGAGATTTTGTTTGGTGAATGCAGATGGCAGTGACTTTGGTGGCCCTCTCTTTAGATGGCTCTCTGATGGGTACCGTCGATGCTAGGCTTCCAGAAGAAGGAATAGGTGGCCTTGTCAGTCTCAAGTTTTGGACATGTGGATCTCATAAAGAGGACTTCAGCTTGTCAACGGTCATATATGAACCACACAGGTCTATCTTTATTATTTCATATATAAGAATGGCAAAAGTTAGTTAACCTTGATATTATTTCATGCTTTTACTAAAAGTCCTTTTAAAAACTAGAAGTTTGTCTTTTATGTCCTTGTGATAATTAGTTCCTTGTTCAATATATGGAAGATTAAAAACTATGTGCCTTCTTAGTACAGCCTAGAAGCTAAGAAGGTTTCTTTTTTAGCTATGCCAAAAGCTTTATTATCTTTCCAGAAAAGACCATATAAACAAGCTAAAAAACCGAGCTCTTCACAGTTTCTAGCTTTTCAGTTTCTTGCACAAGAGCTGAATTATAAGCTCTGGAAACAAGCTGTCTTTGAAGATATCTATCTACGTACCTACCTATAAAAGTGCAGAAATGAATGCTGCTATTTGTTCAATTTTCTGCAGTGATGCTGGCATTTCAGCTATTGCTTTCCATCCTATCCTTCAGATGGCTGTGAGCAGTTCCTATGGTGGTGATTTCAAGGTACTGTGGTTTACTGCCATGCATTAATTAGCTATTTGCTTCTCTGAAAAAAAGGTAAAATAAAAGAATAAGAAATAAACAATGCGCTTCTCAACCAGAAGTTCTAATGCTCTAAGTGTTTGACAGGTTTGGGTCAGGCATGATTCAGGTCGGTGTGAAGATCAAAGGCTTCAGACAAATGGTTGGACATGCCATGCTGTTGGCTCATACAAGTATGTTTTGCTTTGGTTTCGTTTAATATGGAGACTATGATTTTTCATTTCTTTTCTGAATTTTCTTTCTCGTTCTTGGACATCTTCTTAGCTTTTTAACCTTTTTCAAGCTACTTCTTGTATAACTGAAAAGTGGACACTCTTTGGTTTAATACATTTTTATCAGAATCTAGATTAATTTCTTATGCTCTGTTTGGTGCAAGAATTCATAAATGGGACGGAAAGGAAAATCCCTTCATAACAAATCATGGATGCAAGAACAACTTTTTCTTTTCGTTCATATTTTTTCTCGAAAAATTCATTCACTAAACAAAATGTTAATGCTGCGTAGATAGATTTTTATACATTAATTATAAGAGTGGCGATCGAGTGAGAATACTCATTTTATTCGATAGCCGAAGATGACAAGCTTTCATAAGAAAACTGATTTACAACAATAAACCAAATGAAAACTTGGGGAAACACTCATGAAATACAACTAGGGAAAAAAAAACTTTATTACAAAAAAGGAAATTAGTGAACAAGATAACTCATAAGCCAATCTTGAAAAACATAACTCATAATTAAGCCGATTTAATAGTCAGTAGAAAGAGGTGTATGGTCGTGATGCATGAATATATTGGGGTAAATGAGCCCAGCCAAGCAGCCACCGATAAGTGGACCGACCCAATAGATCCAGTTCTCATGATAGTCGCCGCTAACAACTGCAGGCCCAAAAGAACGGGCCGGGTTCATCGACCCGCCCGAGAATGGGCCCGCGGCCAAGATGTTGGCCCCTACTATGAACCCAATGGCAATAGGGGCGATTGTACCCAACGAGCCCTTCTTTGGGTCCGCTGCTGTGGCGTATACTGTGTATACTAATGCAAATGTAGCAATGGCTTCCATTACCACCCCTTCGATAGCTCCAACGCCCGATGACAAGCTGGTTGTCGGAATTGCCTGAAAATAAAGTCAGGAAAAGAACACATTAATTTAATATAATTAAATATACAATACTGTCTCATCATTCCGATGCCGTTCTGTGTTAGTACTTACCAAGCCACCGGTAACAACCTTAAGAAGGTAACATGCGACAATGGACCCTACGAGTTGTGCAATCCAATAAAAGATGCCGGTGATGATCGTGATCTGGCCTCCGATGGCCAGGCCAAAGGTTACAGCGGGGTTGACATGGCCACCGGAGATGTTGGCGCCAACGGATACCGCCACAAAGAGGGCGAACGCGTGGCAAACCGCGATAGCCAATAGGCCCGACGGATCTAGGGCTGCATCTGCAGTCACCTTGTCTGCATGAAAACATAATTTGGAAATCATTCAATACTCATATAGTGTTGAAATGAACCACCAACAATTGAACAATTAAAATTCACGCATAGATTTAAAGGCAAAATCTTATATAGAGGATCGACAATTAAAGATAAAAAAAAAAATCTTGCCATCAAGTACTCTCGATACTAGCAGTAATTGTATGCATACAAAAATTATAAAGCTATGTATAATGTGGTAGAGTCATGTGAATTGATTTTTTCTTAAGAAAAGAATAAAGACAAAACATCTAACAACGTAGATATGATCCCATGGTTTCAAAATTTGTTTCTCCGTATGTTTATCATTTTTTATAAAATAAGAGAAGTAGTTGTATTTTCTTGTTGTTTTCTCCGTATGCATGAGATGAAGATTGAAAAATGTTGGAATAAATGTCATGAAGACTATTTTCTTTGAAAATTTAAATTTTTCCCAAAGATAAACTTGAGCATCACACGAGTAACATCATTAATTTTTTTATACATGAATTACAAATAATAGAACATTAACTCATATAATGCTAATAAAATCATATTTCAAAGACCATTTGTGCTAGGAAGATATTAGATCAACAACGTGAGTCATGTAAGATGACGTTTTGATATGCAAATCTTTTTATTTGTTTACAACTTTACATACATAGACAAAATTACGCAGAAACTATAAAAACATATATATAATTACATCCTATAAGTTAGATTTTTTTTCCCCAAAATAATATAAATGCACACTATATAAGGTGTTGGAGCATTCCACCAGTCTTTCTCAATTAAAACATGATTTTTCTGAGAAATAAAATGAAAGAATTTTCCCCACAGCAATCTTTCTATTTTACCGAGTTTCCAAAAAACTTTTCAGAAATAATATAGTAAATTTCTTAATGGAGAAATTTAATACTCACAATTTTTCTATCTAAAAAATAAATTTTTGAATCAAATCTTTAAAATATTTGTTAAGATTACAAAATCTTTTTTATATTTATTATCATAATATATGTAACTATCTAGTAATTTAAAAAAAAAAAATTGATATGAGTGATTTCTAAAATATAACCAATATGAATGCTCTTAGTATATGAAATGCTCTTAGTAGAAGAAATGAGTTTCTAAAAAGTAAAACATATAAATTAAATGAAAAAAACCGGCATGAATGCTCTTAGTATACGAGTTCTTATCCTTTTTTTTCAAATTCAGCAAATTATAGCAAAATGCAAAACCTAATTACACATAATATTTATATATGTGAACAAAGGATTAATTAAAAATGTAATAATAATTAACCATAAGCAATGGCAGAGCCAACTCCGGCAAATACAAAGAGTAAGGTTGAGATGAACTCAGCAAGATAGGCCCTAATTGACCCAATACTAAATGAATCATCGATTCTCCCAAAAGCTATCCCAGGCATTTTTAATTATTATAATAATTTATTTATTTTGGAAACAAAGAAATTAAAGGAGAATATGAAAGAGCTAGCTTATAGAGAGAGTGGAACAATGGTTTTTAGATGTACAGAGAGCCTCTAGTCACACTTATTTATACCGGGGAGAATGCGATTGTATAATATATATATATAATTTAATTATGTATTGGTTGAAAAGTGCTTATCATTATTAGTTTCTAACATTTCTAGTATTTTTTCTTTCTTTCTTTTGAAGGATTAAAATTCACCTTTTTAGTTTTTTTTTTTTTTTTTTTTTATAATTGTGGATAATATTTAGTTATTCAGTTTATAAGTGGGGATTATTTATTATTTTAATTTTTTTTAATTATAAATAAATTAATTTATACAATTAAAAACCGAATTACTATTGTCCTGTATGGTCGCCCACTTCAAACGTTCGCAGGGTACGAAGAGATAAAGAGAAATGTGTATGTATGTATGTATTTAATGAAACTTATGTTATCCGGTTAATTACACGAATGGTACCAATGGTTCGAATGAAATTATAATTTGGTCTTCACATATTCAATTAAAGCACCAATGAACCCTAAATTTTTAAAAGGGTAGTGGATTGGACCCCAGATTTCTACAAAGGCTACATATTCATCCTTTTCATAATTTTTTTTCCTATTGAGAAACTAATGTGCCCAAATTTTAGAGATTTTTAAGTATAAACTAATGTGTCAGTTTATTTTTTTTCAATCATTTAGCATTTATGACAATATTCTGCTCACACTGAGGATAGAAAATGTAATATAATCAAGCCTTGAGGAGGCTATTAGTGCTAAAATTGAAATTGTGGGGATCAAATAGAGTGTTGGTTAAAACTACAGCGATCATTTTCGTATCCAATCATTATATTCGGACCAATCCTAGCTGTCACACACTCACATTATTAGAATTGTCTGGAAGCCCATTAATGATGCTTACCCATGTGACCCAACCCCACCTCAAATAGAAAGTGAAAAAAATAATTGAGAGAAAAATGGTGATGGCAATGAGCAACTTTGGGCCACATTTGCGCCGGCTTATAATTTGTAAATTTGTTTGTAATGTGTGGATAAAATTAGGACAATGCTATAAATAAACATGTGTTAGTGTCCTAAATTATGGTTTAGGTGGTCTTAAATGAGGCATTATAGCCGGCCTGATAGGAATGGACATTGGACAGGAATCTCTTTTGGGATTTTTGACTTGTTAAAAAGGATAGAGACACATGTGCTTCGCAATAGGTGCATTGGTTTTCGAATCAACTCCTCAAAATAAATGTATGGAATTTTCGAAAAAAACTAAATTAAAAAAAATTATTTAATCTCAATTTTTTATTTGAAAATCAATGACTCTGATGCACCGAACAGAAGCCCCGGTTACTTGTTAAAGGGCATTTGTTTTGAAATTTTAGCATAAAAGGAATTGTTTAGTTTTTCCAACTTATCTTGATATATTTAAGAAGGTTTGTCACGTGTATAATTTCATAAAGATATAAAGGTCTTTGTAGCTAGAATATAAGTTCATAATATGCACACAACATTGTTTGCATTTATCCAATCTAATGTGGTATTATGTATGTTTGATCAAAATTGGGCTTAAGCCTTATCTTATTGCCTGCTCATGCTCCACCTTACATGCGCGTTTGGATATGATTTGGATATAACACGTGGTAAATTCCAGCGCCAATGCACTTCACCATCCATAAATTATCACACAATATATTTTTTCAGAAAATTGTGAATTATAATAATAATTTAATACTTAATTATAATAAAATTATTAAATTCACTTTTTTAAATATAAAATAAGAATAAATTTTAATTTTTTGTTACATTAAAATATTAAAATTATTATATTTTAAAATATTCTAAAAATATATATTATGCAACAATTTAGAAACGGGATATAAGGGAAGAGTTACTAGATGCCATGGCAAGTGAGGTTTTTTTTTTTTTTATTTTTGGAAGGTAGTAATAAAATATTTGAGTTCATTTAAAAAGAATTTGTACTGGAAAAAGAAATGCAACATCGTCATCATTCTGTAACATGATCATGAATATTGTAGAAGGACAGTAACGTCACTCGAACGCAAAAAACATGTAGATAACAAATTGCTACCAGCTAATCGAACCATATATAAATTCGTTCCATTTTTTTTTACATATCTATTATCAACAGAAAAAGGAACTCATTTTATATGATATAACTTTTTTATAAAATATTATAATATGTTGAATTTTACATTTATTTTAATAAAAAATATTTAAATTAATATCATTACTATATTGTACAAAAGAATTTACTATACTTTAATACAAAATTATTATATTTTTTAAAATAAGTCACTTTTCTTATATATATAAGATAAGACCGATACAGAAAATAAAACTTATATAAATTATTCATAGTACAACCACAACAGGATTATTTTAGAGGGACTGATAGCAACATTTTAGTGGAGCGTCCTTATCCAGTTTTTCATGATCCCTAGATTGTACATGGCACGTAAATGAAGTCAATAACTAGAATAAATCTAGAATAACATTTGCCAGAAACCATGCTAATTTTACAAAAGAAATGTTGAAAAAATGCAAGTACTTATTTGGTCACAGCTTATAAACTCCAGTTTATTAGATTTTTTGCTTAAGTTTGAATAGCATTTGGTTATTCAACTTTAAGCCATGCTTATTTGATGTTTTAGCCTAAATAGACTGAAACTTTAAATTGGATATATCCAATTTTTTTCAGTAAAAAATAAGTTAATTTATTTGCTTAAAAACTGCAACCAAACCACCCCCGAGTATGACTTGGAAATGGTATATTGCTAAGCCAAATAAGGACCATAGAAAACCCCCAAGTTCTAGAAACTGAAAACAGTTGTATCCTACGCAAGTGACAATATCTAACATCAAACATTCAAAACCAACATGCAACACTTTTAACTCTTCAACTAAAACAATAAGCTTTTGAACCTTTAGTCCAGTTGCGTACTTCTGGGGAAGGTAATGGAAGAACAACAATGGTAATATCCGTTTTCATCGAACACAAACCTTTGCGATAGATGAGCCTCGGGGATAGGATACTCACCCCATTCCTCTGAGCCGTATTGCTTGAAAATATCTCGTGCATCGAATGAATCAGCAAATCTTGTCTTTTGCTTCCTGCATGATTCAAGTCATAAGTATTTAGGTGACCAATTTTAAGGTAAAAACAAAAAGGATCACAAATCCTAAAACTGGAAAAAAAAAAGAGGGGTGGAGGAGTTGAGGACAAGACCTCTTCCGGTGCCTAGCATTCATCACAGTGGCATGTAACTGCAGTAAATAGACAATGTGGCATTATTCTTGATATTTGAATCTCGCAACAAAATAAACGCTAAAGGTACCATTGGACAAATAGCAATACATAACAATTATATGAACGAAAAAACATAAAAAAACAATATGAATATAACAAGTATTGCAAGTTTAAGAAGTATACATAACAATACATGGCTACGTGTTTATATACGTCTCAATGCATTCGACACAGTTTTTGACATGTGTGGGTTTTTTAACTTTTATCACAAATAAAGTACTAAATCATAAAACAGTTGCAACACAATTATTTATGTGCGCCTTGCAAACAAATAAAGAGTATAACAAGCAGTAACAAGATGAGAGGATTCAAAAATGTCAAATTCCTATTGTGTAAAAATGTTATTGTTGTGTAAAAAGTGATATTGAATCTGCTGAACATCTTTTTAGTAAAGGGGAGCTGGCCTGTTCTGTATGGGCTCATTTTTCCCAGGTTTTGGGGCTCCTTCCTTAGCTCACTTCGACTGGAAATAAAAATGCTTGCAATGGTGGATGCACTTTAAGGGAAATAGCCAAGATAAGCTGTACCTATTATACCGATGTGGGAATTGTGATTTGCTAGAAATGACAGAAGGCATTCAGAGAAAGAATTATCCTTTTCATCTTCTATCTACAGAATTGGGAGTTGGTGGTTTGATTTGAATGGACTGATATCTCCTAAAGCTATTCTAAATTTTCCCGGGGAGATTACTTTGCAACTTTTAATTTGCCTAAGAAAATGGTGAAAATCAGAAAGCCTATCTTAGTTCAATGGAAGCCTCCAATAAGCAATGCTTTGAAACTTAATATTGATGGTGCCTCTAAAGGTAATCCAGGGTATGCTGGATGTGGTGGGGTTATAAGGAACAATAAGGGTGAGGTGGTGTTAGCCTTTTCAGAAGTCTTGAACATAAGTTCAAATTATTTTGCAGTAATGTCAGGCTTGTCTTCTGGTTTACTTCTTTGCTATCAGATGGGCATTTATCAGATTGAGGTTGAAACAGATTCACAAGTTTTGGTTGACTGGTTTCTTAAAAAATCTGCTCCTCCTTGGAGTTTGCTGCATTTGTGGAACAAAATTGTAGGTTTACTTGAATATATTGATGCACATATTGTGCATATATATAGAGAAGGGAACTCAGTTGCAGATTTATTGGCAAAACAAGGCTCAAATGGTTTGTCTACTCAATATTTTCACAGACAAGGGTTTCCTTGTTCCATACAAAGAGTTTGGTCTGCAGATTTTATGAGACTTTCATCATGGAGGCAAAATTTAGCTAGAGTTAGTTTTTAAGTATGCTGCATAATATTTTGCTTTTGATTGTTTTTCTGTTGTTCTGTTTTGAAAGGATTGTTGTAAGTCAAAGGGAATTTCCCCTTTTATCAATAAAATTTTTCTTTGCTTAAAAAAAAAAAAAGCAGCGACAAGATAAATAAAAACACCATTACAAGAAAACTAAGAAATAGAAATGTGATTCTAACGGAATGTAAAGAAAAAGAAAATGAGTTCATGGCAAAGCAATAGAAGTCAGCAAGGGTATGTTTATACCTTTAACTTAGTTTGGGCATCTCTCTCAAGAACAAGGCCCGCTTCAACAAATGCATCAATAATGACTTCTAAGAAAGTTCAAGAGTAACAAGAAATTCGAGAATATAAGATGATAAAATGTTTTCTAAAAACTAACCATTTAATTACCACTTACTGAAGAAAATGTAAAAAGGGAAAAGAAAATAGGTACTGCAAAAAATGAGGATACGGCAAGCACGTTCAAGTCGACCCTCAGAACCAATTTCTTCAACTGAAGCATAAACAACACGCGCTTTTGCCAATGATCCTTTCATGCTTTTCTGCAATAAGAAAGTTCAGAAAACGAACCCTCTGTGTCAAATTTTCTGAAGAAATACAGAAATCCCACTTTAATTTCCCCCAAAAAAATATAAATAACAAAAATCCGACTTTAGCTTGTTCTGTAATAGGGATTCCATTAAATAACCTGCTTTTTACAACTAAATAACAAAATGGCCTAGTAGCAACATATAGAACTTAAGATAGAACCTTACCAGCCCTTGGAGTCTTATAGAAACAGGACGGTTATCCAAGGCTTCATTAACTCTCGAAGCAACACTCTGACACGTGCAAAAAACACTTAAAATCTCTGAGTTTCCCTTTCAAAGGAGATACATGTCTAATTACCATAACTTTACCTGTAAAACCTCAGCAGCAGTAGCGACTCTGTCTTTGTTCCACAACTTCAGCATAAGCACGGTTAAGTGAAATGTTGCTGGTTTAATAAATATGGATTTTTCAATTCCCAAATCTGTAATGTGAGAGAAATTTAAGTGGCACACTGCAACTTTTAGCAGAAGACTTGAAACATCCATAAAAGAACATTAAGAAAAAACTACAGTACTTTCATACCCGCCAATACGGAATGCTCCAACAATTCCTTTTTAGAAGGCTTTGGTACCTTAGGAGCATAACTCACACGCTGTATACTATTTATATCCTCTTCAACTTGCTTTTTATCATCTTCAACTTTAAGCTTGGCAGAAACATTGCCATCATCTTTTGCATCTTCAACTTGAACATGGACGGCCACATTGCTCTCACCTTCATCATCTAAGGTATCTCCCTTCGAATCATCAACCAGATTCTCATCCTCCAATAGATTGCTGCTTCCCAGAATGGACATCTGAAAGTTGATAAGCTTCTCTACAAGTTCGGGATGTATGGCTAAAGGAAGCGATACGAAATGTGAGTAGTCCAGATTTGGGCTATTCACTGCCTGTTCAGGAATAAGGTAAAGCATATACTTCAAACATGTTGTGGAGTAGAAAAGCTTACAAAAAACCGAAGAAAGCATAAAACAAAATAAGAAAAATAAATTTAAAGTCCGCACAACAATAAAGAGATCATTTCAATTGATTGAACTTATGCTTCAAAGTGAAACTCAAGTAGTTGCAACAACATTAATCGATAACTTGCCTCATCAACTATACTGCGTATTCTTTCTGAAGCTCTAGTAATGCCGTCAACAGAGTTGCCCTCAATTACTGCAGCAATCAACCATTGAAGTTACATGCACATCGGAGAACAAATAGAGTAGCTGATGTTACTAACAATTGAACTAGAAATACTATTAATGCCACAAGAAGTGCAATACGGCCAAAGGCACTTGAAAAACGTGCCAGACAGGAGGAGAGATGCATACACACTCCTAGTTAGCAGCTTGTAATATAAAAAGAAGGAAATTAATTTAATAAACCTTAAAATGTATCAATCATAGGACCAGACATATAGCCAAAGTCGCCGCTTTGACTAAAATGTACTCTTCACTTGTGATGCATGGGCAAGACAGCATAGTCCATGCAATACATGTTCGCTAAACATAAACCTTCATCATCAGCTCAAAGGAACCAGTATTAAATCATCTACAGCTTTGTCAATTTTTAAGAGTTTATAATTTGAGATCACAGATAGTCGTAAGAAACTCAGCTCTTTCCGCTAAGTAGAAATATCTGTACAGAAACAAGAACTAGAATTCACCAATGCACCTACCTATAGAATCGTCATTTCTTGAGGACGGAAATATGATTTTAACTCTAATCTCTTCCTCAATTTTCTTTTGTGTGGATCCCCTGGAAATGGTAATTCAACAAAGGTACAGAGAAATTCTTAAGAGAGTCTTTTAATTAGTCTCTGGTATATCAGTATATATTCCTTAATGAAAATGTTAGATATCTTACACTGACAACATTCTTCATTTTTAGTTTAAAAATTATTTTACGTAAGTTAACACCGAACAAGTTTTCTAGGTCACAAAACCACAGATGAGAATTATATCCAAAAAGTGATTAAACAGGGCCACATACCCCTTTCCTTTGATGAATCGCATCAAAGACGCTCCTACCTGCACACAAACGGAGAGTCATAAAACAAGTTATATTAAAAGAGCAAAGCACACCTGAAAGAGCAATGACAAGGATTGCATAGATGTAGGGCAACAGAGGTAGTAGGCATGGCACCTTCTAGAGATCTCTGAGGAGTAACAACTAATTATCATATGAAAATTTGTCAAAAGAGGATTTCGAACCCCTATTCATTGTGAACCCAAGTGTGGACTATATGGACATGTGTCACATTGTCCTGAGGGCACCTGCAAACTCTCGGTTGTGCTTTGTAACAATCCCTGCTGTGTTCAGACTTCAGAGCCATCTTATCACCTTATTGTGCTTCAATCTTTTTCTATTTGAATGTTGATTCCTTTGGAAATAGTTGCTTTCTTTTAGTCAATGCCTTCAACAGGGAAATCTGGAAACCAACATCAAACTAAATGGAGAACTGAGACAGACAAAGAAATGGTCGGAAAATAGGGCTATGGCCTATGGTGCTCAATCCATCAGATCTTTCCGAACATGCTCAACAGGGTTGAGCACTGCCCAGCACCTCTCATTGGAGTTGTCGTCATTCATCGATTACAGGTACTGGTAATTGTTTAGTGCTTGTGGCTTGGTGGCCAAGATCTTTCTCCAAGGCACAACCGCCCCTTTGCTTTGAAAGAGAAAGAACACTACTTGTTGGCGGATTAACAGGGGCTATGAGGGAGGACCTATTGAGCAACTCTCCTGGTTAGGAGCTACAGCAAGGGACAAATGGCTTGAACATGCCAGTCATTGACACCCTTGACGACAGCTAGGATGGCCACAAGACCTCAACCAACGTTAACAAGGGACCAAGGGAAAGATATGACAGCGTCCTAATGGGCGATGTGACACAAGTCCATACCCATTTGGATGCATTGTAAATAAGGGCCCAAAATTCTCATGTGACAAGTTTTTATTACTTTACCAGCTCTTCCCCAATTTCCATCTTTAGGGTACCACTCCAAATCATCAGCATCCTCACACCACATCACTCCAACAATCTCTCCCGCTCATGTAAGGCAGTCTGGAGTCTTCCCATATGGTGTTACGCCTACTACCAGTAACCATCTACATCTAGATATTGGAATAGAAATGGCCAAACACCCCATCAGAAATACAAAATCTACCCTATCCATGTTCACTTGCTTCATAAAACATACCTTCAAGGAAATTGAAAGCTTATTTTCGGAAGGCACTAATCCACTTTCCAGCGCTCCCCCCACTTCATTTCCCTGAAATGTCCCGGAACTACTTGCTAGGTTAACAGATCTACTTTCAGCTTCACTTTTCTCATGCCCATCTTTTGCTTCATTTTCAATTGCTGGACTTACTTCTACATTTTCATTATTATCCGTTACATGCAGATCGTCCGACTCGACTTGAAACTCCTTTGAGCTTTCTGCTTATCACATAAACTATTTAATAAATCCAGATTAATTGCTAGTGATATGAAAGGAGATGAAAATTTGTAGCACACTCAACAGGGAAAAACAAGTCTGCATACTAGAATTATGGACAAGGTAGACGTCGAAAGAACAAAATAAAAAAATGGCCCTTGAAACTTCACCTTGAGCAGAAGAGGCTTGAATACTTAAAGTTCTCCACTCAGTTGATACCTTTCCTTCCCTTTTCTGCTCCATAAACTCTTGTTTTCTTGTTGTCTTATTGCCAATGTACATAAATCTCAAACCGTTGTGTAAATAGCATACCTGTAAAGAAAAACAGCAGCAGGAATTAAGCCAAGGCCAAGCAATGAAAATCCAAACACTTAACCAATTTGATCAACACAAATGTGTAGATGATGGTACTTTTGTCATTATACATTTAAAAAAGTATCAAGAGCTTACAAAAATGCGATCCTAAGAAAGGATACAACTCAAGAATAACATACTACAAGAAAATTCTATTGTATTGTAACCCATGGAACTTCCAAATAAACACTACGAAAGGATACAATTCAAGACTCCATCCAAGTAAAGAAAACTAAAACATTCAACGGATTTGATCAACACAAATTGGGAAGGAAATACTACATCTGTCGTTATACATTCAAATAAGTATTAAGAACTTAAAAAATTATGATATTGAGTATTAAACTGTACAGGAAAATTATATTACAGTGATATTATAGTTGTTTTATATTCAGTCTCTCCTGAAATTGATATTGGTGGTATTTAAAGTCCGAACTTGAATTTTTATAAGTTAGGGTCATGCACATCTCCATTGCCACTTGTAGGCCACTGATTCATCTCATTGTAAACAACCTCTATGGAAACAAGGGTAAGATTGCGTACATCAGACCCTCCTAGAACCCGCAATGCGAAAGATTTATGCACTGGGCCGTCCTTAATTTAAAAAAATATCACTATATGTGTTAAATTACCACTTATACTAAAGGTTCAAACTGATAGGGCAAGAAGAACATTATTATTTTTTAACTATCTCCAACCTCCACAGGTCCACCCAATTTTGGGCAGGCCATGTGTAATATTTTTTTTCTTTTTCACTTATTAATATTGTTATTATTTTCTTATGGAGTGGCTTAGTATATATGCATAAAAACGAAAACATGAAGTAGGTGTTGATACCATGGGCCTGTTTTGTTGCAACTCCAGCTTATTAGTTTTTTTTGCCTAAAAACTTATCAACATTTGCTTATTAGCTGTTTTGGTCTAAATAAGATAAAAGATTTAAACTGAATGCATTATTTTTTTTCTTAGACAGAAATAAGTTGGCGTATTTGCTTAAAATCTGCAACCAAACGAACCCTATGTTAAGCCACCAATTCAACTGAAAACTCAAGCTCATGGTGGAGCTAAACTTTATTATTTTATATTATCTCCAATAATATGGTTTATTGAACTTAAACAACGGTTACCAACATACAATTAGCTAACAGTGCAAACAACAGAGAGAGAAAGAGAGAGAGGGAGAGGTTGAACCTGTAGTTTATGAAACGGTTTCAATTTTAAGTATGAATTTGTGAATATAAATGCACGGTTCACTCTGCAAATTGGACATAATAATAGCGAGTTAATTCACGGAAGAGAAGTAAACCCTAGCATATTGTAATAACAGTGTTACAGCATACTATCGATATTGATATATATATAGATAGATACATGGATAGATATATATATATGTAGAGAGAGAGAGAGAGAGAGAGAGAGAGAGTACCTGAACAGAGACCTGCAAGGTATCATCGTCACCAGCGGTGAGAAGAATAATAATTAAAAAAAAAAAAAAAGTAAATTTCAGGTCCCGCTTTTCACTCGTGTGAAGACGTGTGAACTGTTCCCCAGGACCCAATAGTTCAATAAGAGTTCTATTTGATTACCATACTTTCTATTGTAACAGTAATGGTTTTAGAAATTTTGGAAAAAGTGGTATAATTTATCTTTAATATTAATGGAAATCCATTTTCAGTGAAGAAAAATTATAGTATTAATTAACTGGATTCTGGTCTTTCAGAATAATTAATATGTTCTCTAATTTGACTATATGAGCACCAAAACCATCATGATATTACAAAAACAATATGAATGGGGCCAAAGCTATCACTTCTTTATATTTGGGACCAAATGTCACCCAAAATTGGGAGACCATTTCTGTTTCAATTGAAAATATCAGGACCAAACAGAACTTTGGTACTCGATATGTGGAAAATTAGCATAATTACGTGTTTCCAAAAATTTGATATACTCATCGGCCCTATTTGGGCCTGAATCACTGGGCCATAGCCCACCACGAAAATTAAGGGCTTGTTTGATGGTTGCTTATAAAATTCAACTTCTTAGCTTTTTTACTTTAAAAAATTGATAGTATTTGACTATTCAGCTTATAGGCTGGACTTATTTGTTATTTTGGCCTAAA
>MKEJ01013599.1:0-16198 GCA_001753735.1 Embelia ribes
AGCGAACAAGCTATTGGTGGGTTGAGCCAAGTACATGGAAAAACGGAGGAAGTAATCTCAAACAGGGTTTGAACGTCCGCCTGTATTTAGCTGCATCATGCGTAGGGTGATGTGGCTAGATACAGGACCAGTTGTTCAAATATCGGGATGTCAAATCACAAGATGGTCCATAGCGGGCGTCCAAAAGAATAAAGCTGAGGTTTATGCGCTCCATTAGGAGAATCAGGGGAAAAGTTCAAACGAGCATCTAAATTAAAGAAAAATTGGTTAAATTTCAACACATGATAAATAATCAACTACAACTACTTCGCGCTCTAACTCAATGTTGTCCTAACTGGTCCTTCAGCTCTATTCTCCGCCCTTGGATCAGGCTTTCTAGCTTTTTGATGAGTTCAAACTTGGTCTTTAGCTTTTCTTCCATCATAACAACCGCCAGTAAAATATAAAAGCACAAAAACTCAGATCATGAGCATAAATATCGCTATGGGCATCAGTGTTTGTGTGTGTAAATAAATTTAGAGAGAGAGGGAGAGGGAGAGAGAAATCGGTAAAATAAGTTACTTTACGAAATAGTATAGCTTTTTTGGTCTGCTGATCTTCGGGTTGCAGGCTGAGGAAATAGGGTTGGAGCCTCTTTGTAGCTTCCATAAAATCCCTGGCGTGCCTCTCGACATCAACTGAAGAAATTTATCCAGAAACAGGAAAAAGAAAGAAAAAAACAAGAGGAAATCAAATTTTAGTAACTGGCATTAAAAGAGAAATCTGCAAGAACAAAAAAACAATGGGAAAAAAATGGCCCCATGTTTGTTCACTATTTCGTAGAAAACAACGGAGTTCAGTTATTTTGCTCAAAACGAATTACGCTCATGGGTCGTGACACAGACCAGTCCAATATAATTCTATGTCCCGGAGAACTCCAATTTTCAAAAGAGAAAAATATATTGGATTACAGGACACATCAAGCGTGTTGCAAGCATATATGCGTCTCTGATGTGTGCAGCACTACAACAAGACGTGCTTTCTTCGTGTCTGGGCTTCTTACGGTTCCCATCATTTTAGAAAGAGACAATTCACAATTTTCTTTTACAAGGAGAAAGAAAAATACTTTTTCTTCCATTCTGATTGGCGTTGCTTATCACTGATACACAACTGCTTTAAACTGGTTAAGAAATATGATTCCTTGAGAGAAAGGAAAACAGAGAAATGGGAGAAAGCACACAAGTCTTTACATATTCTTCTACATTTTTGAACTGGTTCAGAACAAGAAAAACCTGATGTAGCTGCCATGACAAATCATTTCCTTCCCCTTTCCCTTTAAAATAAAAAGTTGCTGATCTCAACATTTAGAAAAGGTACATGATTTAAGAAAACTTTCCTTTGCAATATTACCCATTTTACTTATTTTCTTTCGATGGAAAAAGTTTGGAGGTTCTGACATGTGATGTTCTTCGAAGATAACAGATGTTCACTCACTTTGATGAGAGGGGTGGGGAGAGCAGTCAGGGAGCAAAGCAGCCTCCAAAGCCATCGCACAAGCAATCATATCCTCTTGTTGTGGTGAGGAACTTTGCGATTGTGGAACGGTAGAATTTTCCAGGGGTTGACTGTCAGCCATCTAATAATGCACCGATAAAAAATATTCAATCTGAACTGCGCCAAGAAATCTAAATCACAAACCTAATGCTACAATATATGGACAGTGAAGCTCAATACTATCAAAATTATAAGAAGGGAGCGTCCAACTAAAATCAAAACTTCCAATTCCAAATGTCAATTGACATTGTCTCAAGAAGAAAGGTGAAGATTTTAGATTCCGAAGCTTCCAACAAAATTCAAAATTTTCAATTCCAAGTGTTAATTTACAATACTTCAAGAACGAAGACGAAGACTGTAGATTCAAGTACAATGTTCCTAGATAGTTAATGACAGAAATATAGCAAGAGGAAGAAATTATTGTTAGCTGCTAGGCGATTCATTATGTTTCTCGAACGTGTGCACGCCATAAAAAACTATGCTCTTGGTAATCATTTAGTGTTCGGCTTGATATGATTTGTTCAAATTCAGCCTGAAACCTTCAGAACAAGCTTGAACATATATCAACTCGACTGGACCGAGATGAGGTAAATGCAAATGAAACAAAAAGCATACATAAGATTTATATGAAAAAAGTCTCAAGATAGGTCCAGATATGAATTATAAAACAACTCAAGATGTCACTTATTGGCAGACTCCATTGAACTCAACTCAATTTGCTAATAGACCGTGCTTGAACACACATTTTCAACCACAATAACTTTTAATTTAGAGAAACTGTGAAACCAATCTGCTTCGACAAATCAATACCTCAAATGAACAATTCAAGAGCATTATAACTAGGGAGAAGTTAGGAATTACAAACGGGGAGTGCTCAACATCCAATAAATTATTATAGGGGGGCTAAAAAATTATCATGGGGTGCTGAAACCCAATGATAATAATTTTTTATACTAAAATATCGGATATTTAGTTATTCTTCAAAGTTACAGGGGGTGTTGTAGCCTCCCTTAATAACCCTTTAGCCGCGTCCCAGATTATAACCCTGAATAAATATCATCTTTTCCAAGATAAACGTCTAAAATATTATCCTCCAATTCCAAAACAGTAAAAAAATTACCACAATACGCCCCTTTGTCGTATTCGTCTCTGCCATTTCATAAAGTCTGGCCACCAATATCCACAAGAGAAAACGAAAACAAGGTTGCAAATTACTAATGGTCTTAAAAAGGTTAAGGCACTAATCCTTGCGTAACTAAAGTGACAGTTATTCCAGTTTTTTTACTTTTTTAGATCATTTTCTTTTACAATTTGAAGGGATCAGTAGAATAAGGGCAAACTACATGTAATGACATACCAAAAATAAACCAAATAATAATAAAAAAAAAACCTAATGCATAATTACAACAAAAGAAAAACCCTAAGGTGTATATAGAAACAAGAGAGAGAGAGAGAGAGAGATGGGCGGAGGAGAGGGAGGAGATGGTCTGATTACCGTGCCGGAGGAGCAAGGGCTTGCAGCGTAACTTATCCTTTTGTTAATTACATATTCACCCAATCAACTTTGAAAAATACGTTGAAAACAATTGGTAAATAAAAAGTGATATACCCGGTCCTCGGTCCCATTTTAATAAGTTCATAATTATTTTAATAATTTTATAATTCTTTCTAATATATAATTCAAATTTTATTTTTTGAAAAATAATTAAAAAACAACTTTAATAAAATATTTTTTTATTATATTCATTCAATTAAACCATCTATCATGAATTATAGGGATATATTATGAAAAAGAATAAAAATACTTAGATTTCTACGATATTAATTAGTACGTCTTAATTCACGTGGAACAAGAAGTGGAACTATTGAAAATGTAATGTAGAAAGTACTATTTTTTCCTTAAAAAAGGTTGATGTAACTAATTTTGAACTTTTAAACACATTCATACAACTTTTTTTTATCAACTAGTTTTTGTGTATACTAGAATATATCTCAAGCAATGCATGGGTTGCATGCATAATATTATATATATATATATATATATTTGATCTTCATTTGATAAGCTATATTCCCCCCCCTACTTGTCTTATACCTTTTATAAGAAATTTAGATTTGATTGGATTCTACTACAATATTAATTTTCTAAAAATAGTATCTATTAGTTTGATTAAAATTTGTCGGTAATATTAATATTATAATATGTCTAAAAATTAAATTTTATTAGGATAATATTTTGAATATTGATGGAGAGATATAGATTGGTATAAAAAAATTCTAAAAATATTTTTAAACCTAGTTATTTTTAAAAATGCTCAATTAGTAAGATATGTATTAAGATATTAATCATACACGTGTCAATAGTATAAAAAAAATAGGCTAAGAATTTGTATCCCGCTCAATGTGCATACTATTTTCATTTCCTTGAGATGTTATTAAGTTTCATTATTTTATTTTTATCAATAGTTACATTTCTGCAATTTATATTACTATTATTTATCTAACATGAATAGTTATCATAAAGTAGTAGCAACACATAATTTATCTTTTCTTTTCTTGTTTGTATTCGAGATTTTTTTAATATAATTCTAAGTATCATTTTGTAATAAAAACTATATTTTCTATGAATTGAAAATACAAAATCATGTCAACATTGTAAGTTATAATTTCAAGAACTTATTTTATTAGTCTATTTGTGCGAAAGAAATTTTAAGTTGGTGATGGCATAAAATAGCCATAAAAAATTATACACATAGTTTCTTATCAAGTAAATGTCTTTTCAAAGAATTCTTTTTGATTTTTCTAAGTGACATTTTTTAAAATAAAAATTGAATTTTTTTGTCTAATTGCATTCAACAGGATAATATTAATGGCGTGAAAAAAAATTATGAGATAATAAAGGGTAATTTATGACTACATATAATTTTTCCCAGCAATTGAAGCTATTTAACAGACATTTTTAAGCCGTTTGCATCATTCTAAAAAGTCACTTGAAGATACACAAATTTCTATTTTTTTATTAAGTTTTTATTATGGAAATTTTCTTCTTCTTTTTTCAATTAGCAAAATTTAATTCTCATATGTTATTAACATTTTTATAAATATTTTTAATAGCCTTTGTTTGATCTAAATACATTTAGGTACTTATATGTATATTGTAACTTTATGTTCTTAACTTTTTATATTAATGAATAAAATTTTAAAGATTTTTTTGTAATCGAAGAAAACTATATTTATCACCCTTATCATAAGCCCTTATTCTAATTTTTTTTTATGTAACTTTTACAACATGCAATACTAATTTATTTTTTGGACAATATTTAAAATTAATTATTAAAGTGGAAACAATTTTTCAGATTCTTCTTCTTTGCTGCAAATTATTAATTTATTCCTATTTGAAATAACAAAAATATTTATATATGTTATATAATTTGAATAAGTCATTACGTTTCATTAATTTTTTAAGAATCATGTAACATGTCAAATTTGGAACTTTTATATTTGGAATTAAATTAACATTTTTTCACGCTTATTTTAAGTAGAGTAGATAGATACATAAATTTGTTTTATATATATGTGAAATTATATTATTTTTTTCAAAAGAAATAACGTTTAATTGAAAATGTAAAATAGTGTATATGTCAATTACGTATAGTTGGGGCTTCGACTTAGTTTAATAGTAATTTCTTGTCACGTACTGAATTGAATTAAATATCATATTACTGAGAAAGAACTTATACATATCTATAACATAAGTAATAATCGTCTTAAATAAAATTATTATCTTTGATAAGAAAAGTTAATGTACCGTTATAATTTTTAGAATTAAATTTCAAAAAAATAAAGAAGTGTGAGACATAATAGAATTAATTTGAGTTTTTGAGATAATCAAATTTATGCGTGTATTTTATTTTTAAAATTTTTTTTATAGTCCTTGGTATTGCCCCAAAGCTTGAAAATTAAATTAATTTTTTATGATAACATATTCAAAGTGAAAATAAACAAAATCGAGCTTTATAGTTGTACTAATATTTGAACAAGAATTTGTAAAGGTCTCGGACTTAGAGAAAAACTTGAAAAGGTTTCGATCCATGCAAATGTAATTACTTGGTAAAAATAGGGCAATAAGTCGACTCTTACTTATTTCAATCGACTTATAAGTTCAAAAATTGGAAAGACGATATTTGAAAGGAAAAAAACAAACATATGTTGATTTAGGGTCTAAACAGTTGACTTATTCATTCCACACAGTCGACGTATTTGATGCATTTCAAAGGCAGATTCTATGGAATTTTTTGACGCTTAAACAGTCGACTTGTTGAGCTTACACGGTCGATTTATTAACAAACAATCGACTTTTTTTTATAGTAAACAGTCAACTTATTGAAGTACAAATAACATATCTTCCAAGATTAAAAGTTACAGCTTGTGACAGTTTTGGTTGGGGATAACAAGCAACCTCTTTAATGGTTATATTTGATCTAAATAAGATATATATCACTCCTAAACTCTTTTCCCAATACACAAAAGATCTAGAAAGAGATTCGAAAGTCAAAAAGTCAAAGGCAAAAAGTTCATCTTCTCCAAAGTTTTTTTTATACTCCATTAGTTAAACTTTGTAATCTTAGTTTTGTGAATTTTTGTGAGTGGCTTTGATTTATTTTACATCTTGTTTTAATTCTTGGAAGTGGGTTATAAACTTCCAAGCTTTTTTCTTGAGTGAGTTTGGGGTAGTTTGAGAGGGATTGTACTCAGGTTATGAGTACAAGCTTGAATTATGAACTCGGGTAGCTCAAGGGTTTAGGTTGCAAGTAATACTCGGTAAATTTCTTGGTTTCAGTTACGGTTAGGATCCGGAAAACTAACTAGTCCTTTAGACTGTAAAGTTTTACATTTCATACTAAAGAAAACTCAAGGCGAATAACTTTGAAGAGTGGACGTAGGGGTCTCACCGATTCATTATAGAAAAAGATTATTACCGAACCACTATATATTGCGATGTCGTATTTTTTTAGCACTTTATTTTTAGTATTTTCCTTATTATAATCACTTTCATAACACATTTTCGAAAAAGAGGAAAAAAAATTTACTTGATAATTTTGAACGAAGACTAATTCACCCCCTCTTGGTTTGCCATTTGGTTGAACATTTACACACAAGGTACTTGAAACTTGGAAGCTCCTGAACCAAAGTTATACATGGAACTAATAGAAACTCCAGAACATCAAATGTTTTTCAAAACATACAGATGCCAGAGACTAATAATTTCAGTAACTACACATAGATACGTACCTAAGTTTACGAGCAAAAGGCAATACGAATCCTCCAAGACAGAGATCCACGTGTAAACAAATTCCATAGCGGAAAGCTAAGTCACCAAGCTCCTACACAAAATTATCAAAATAATGTACACGAACACAAGTACATATTTTTCCTGCACACTAAATTAATAATAAGTGACATACTTCAATAGGGTCGATGAGACCATGCGGGTAGCCAGGTGATGATCCAACAATCTGAAGATTCAAGATTTCAGTTCAGTTACGCTTGTTTAAAAGTCCACTAATTGAAAACAAAATCCAGGCATTGTTGACACACGTATAAGATCATTTAAAATGGTACCGAATCCAACAAGCATTGCATGTGCTTACCAAAACTGTATTTTTGTTTATACAACGCTTTACAGCTCTAACATCCACAACAAATTCTTTGTTAACAGGAACTCGCCGCAACTTGATGTTGAAATACTGAGCAGCTTTGTCATATGCTGAGTGGGCGGATTCAGCTATTATCCTATGCTCATTAAAGAGAAAAATCTTATTAAGTTTGATCATGGCTCTAAATATATCCGTGTTTGAACAAAGACAGTACCAAAATTGACATACATTTCCGGCTTTATTATTCCCTTCTTAGCGTTCATATAATCACGAGATGTTTTCACCGCTAATAGGATACTTTCGGTTCCTCCAGATGTCATGTTCCCACATATCTGTCCCCCAGAAGCTTCTTCTTTAGCACCAAGTAGGGCAGCTGTCATAGCAACTACTTCTGCTTCGAATTTGCCAACACTCTTGAACACATCGATATGTAGTGGATTGGTATGTGCAAACCTTCGAAATCAATAAAAACATACAAAAAAATAATATTCGGATTTTGTATCTATTTTTAATCTTATACTGATAGTCATATATCTGAATGAAAAAAGCAACAAAGAAAGCTCATTCAATATGAGGGTAGTTCCATGCTTTCTTCTCTTGTTACAAATATCTTTTTGGAGACATAAACACAAAATCCAAATCGAGATCATATCCAATGCTAGAAGTTATCTTTGAACTCATAGAAAGATCTCTAAACTCCAAGCACAGACAAGCCATACAATGTCTAGCTTCAACCTTTGAGTAAGGTACAAAGAACTTGATAAAGAGCCAATCATTTGATCACTGAACAATTCCATAAACTACTAGTGACATAAACTACTAGTGAGATAAACTACAAGTTATCTTTTACTTCTTGCTGGGAGGAATTTCATTATGAAGGACATATAGGGACACAAATATAAAGTAAAAAAAGCTACTAATGTTGTTCATTCATATTTTGGATAAGTGGCAGAGTAAACAAGCTTCTTACTAACATCGAACACGCCTCATTTATCAAATTAAAATGTCCTTCAGACTCGCTTCCTCCAATGTAACTGCACAAAAATCATATCCTAGTTATCAAACTGACAAAGATACAAGGGAAAGCAAAGGTTTAGCATCTTATTACGTAGCAATATGTAGTTAAACGTACACTGTTCCAGAACATTTGCCTAGCCAGGCCACATCGTTCTTCTTTTCATCCTTCATTTTCTCTAAGACTGCTACTCCCAACCCGGACTTTGGCAACTCAGTCATCCAACCATCCCTTCTAGATTTGCCAGAAGATTGCAATTTGTCTACCACCTGCTCATGTGAGGGCCAATATATGTACCAAATGAATCCAATAAATACACTCAGAAATGATATATGATTCCTAACCACAATGACGACAATTATTACAACTGACAAAATAATGCTATCAATAGGAACCAGCTTGAAGCATAAACTACCGGACGGCCAACAACAAAATAAAGTATTTTTACTTTAACAGAAAGTCATAGGATATTTTTTAGCTTTTTGGGAAAGATTTTTTTTTTTCTCTTTAATCCACAAGGACAAAAGCAGAAGGAAAATGCATGGATAATACATGTTTTTTCTACAATATGGATATCACTACCCTCGTATCACGCTGTACTCATCTCTTGAGTTCATACCTATGCTATCTATACATGACTGCATTCTATTTCCTTTAAGAAGGTAAGCCAAGAACTTGTCAGAGGGTCTATTTAATGTGTTATTCAAGACAAGGAATAAGTATAGGAAACAAATGGATGACCCAGATCGAGGAGGAAAATGAGCAGAAAAATAATCGACAAATTCATTTTTCAGGATGGTCTTCTTAAAAATAAAGAAAATTAGATTTTTTTTCTTTTTTATAGGATGGTGATCTCAGAAAAAGAAAGATTATATTTTTTTCATTTTCCAGGGTGATGTTCTCAAAAAAGAAAGTATACCAATATTAACTTATTTCTTTAAAAGAAAGTTTTTTCCATTTCAAAATTTCTCTGAGTGAAAAAAAAAATTGTAACTTCTTAAAAAATTAAAAAAGAAGAATTTAATTCCGTAGCAGCAAAAGCAAACTTTTTAGAGGATCCCACTATAAAAGAAAGAAAAAAAAGGGCATAACCATTAAACACTTTTTTCCGTTGTAAATATGGGCCAGAAAAAAATTGTTTCTTATATAAATCTCATAGCACATAACATTTAAGATCAAGAAAAATAATACTTTCATATTCCTTGCCAACTCTTACCCAGTTATCACGTATGCATTTATCACTACCTCGTAGACTGGCCTAATTATTAGATCCATGGTCCACACTCAATACACAACAATTACACATATTTGAGCTAATCCAATTTTTAAGATAAGATCATAAGTAAGGGCACTTCCATTAGTCACTACAGGGGGACTCTCTACAAAATCTTAGATATTAAATTTTAGCGATACTTGATCCAGTGTGTCTAACACTCCTATATAATCCCTTGAAATAGAGGATTTATTACATTGAGCCCTCTAAATTAGGTGACCATTGTTCATTCCAATACAAATTTTAAGTAATATTGTGTGATCAAACCCTTGCAGTCTCATGTACCAAGATTGTGCAAACACTTATTTGTCTAGATAGCGTATGCTTATTCAACTTTTTCAGAAACTATCAACGTACATCATCTAAATGCTCAACTGTTTGTACCGTTTCGGTCAGGTATGGAGCCAAAGTATAAAAGTGTGAAATTCACAGGAATGTTAAAACTATATAAAGAAATGTTTTATAATTAAAATTTAATGCTAAGTAATAAATAAAAAAATTTAAACTAAAATTTTGACACTAAAATTCTGGGCCCAAATTAGTAGCTCAGTCCATAGCTTTTCTATAGGATTTTATTTCTATTTTTGGGTAAGTATATCATCACCAATCACCACAATAATAAAAGTGTGACATACCTTTTGTTTCTCCGCAGCAATGTAATTCCCTACTCCAGGTATCAACCTGAAACCCACACGATCAAATCATCATATATACATAATGCATACGTATAATTAATAGGATACAAATGAATCCAGCCATTCAGGCTCGGCTCATCAAATGTTTGGTTCAGGCTCATTCTAACAAAAAAATATGGCTTGTTTGATTCATGTATTTGCATGTATATTCAAATTAGAGATATTATTTTGCATACATAAATACACAGAATATTTCAGATTAAATGTAGAAAAAAAACGAGTCCTCTTACCTTAATGATATATTTAATAGCCATATTTTTAATTGCTTTACACTTTAATGATTACAATATTAATTTGAGAAAGTTATATAATGCTGTAATTATTTTATATATCTGCTAGTACGCAATTATTAGTCGATGACTGCACAAAAAATTCAAGTAAATGATATTGTTTAAATGTTAATAGATCAATAATAAGTGCTTATAGATTTAAAAAGTTAAAATGTTCATTATCCGAGCCTCAAAAACAAAAATACAACTTGTTAAATAAACGAAGACCTTTTGAACAAACGAGTTACAAGGCTCAGCTCGAATCATTTGCAACTTTAGGTACAAACACACACACACACACACATATATAAGTGAATTAAAAGATTAGGGGATGAGTATGAATTACTTGATGGAGTTCATGAAAAAGCTCAATATGGTCGGTTTGAGACCTTTATCCTTAACCGCATCGAAAAACGAACGGAGAATCGAAGCTACGAGGAGAGAGAGAAAAGGAGCGAGAAACAGAGTGAGAGGCTCGTACTGAGATAGAATAGAATTCGCATCAGCCCTAGATTGGTTCAGATGCTCTGATCTTGAGGTTGTCTCCATTGAGAGAGAGAGAGAGAGAGAGGGAGATGCTCCAATGGGGGGTGACGGATTACGTGTTCCTGATAAATACAGGGAATAAAATTATCTTTTAAAGTTGTTCGTCCAAGCATTGCAACGTATTTCTTACTAGTGATGATGTATTGTAAAAAAAAAAAAAAATTAGAGATTTAGCTTAACAACAAAAATTAAAGAGATGGTTATGCAGTAGGGGAGCCTATTCGGTTTGAGATTATCAAAATAAAAATAAAACTTAGGAATAATATGCACAAAAGTGACTTATGTTGTAAATTTGATTGGGTAAGGATTACAATATATATTTCTTAAAAGTGATAACATATTGCAAATAAGTCATTACATTTTGATCGGTGCATATATATATATATACACATAGGAAATTATCTTAAATTATTAAACCGACTTAACAAAAAAAAAACAATTAAAAAATAGATCGTCAGAGGTTTAACTTGATAACAAAAACTAAGATGTGGTTATTTAATAGATATGAACACCAAAGAAAGGTAATGTTATTCGATGTGGGACTATCAAAACAAAAATAAAACTTAGGAACATTATCCACAAAGGTGACTTATGTTTTAAATTTGATTGGGTAAAAATTACAACAGTCTCATGAAATTGATTATAATTTAATTTTGAAATGAAGATATTTTAATTGTTTGGAAAAATAAAATTTTCAATTTTTTAATTAATGGTCTAATTACTTGAAAAATGTATTGTTATTTATGAAAGTGTTATAATATTTTAAAAAAATTAAAATTACTACTAGTAATTATTTTTATTTTCACAATACCTTATTTTAATATTGAAGAAATTAAACTTATAAATTTGTTTTTGCTTGTAACTTTTTCACGATAAGTGACAATATCTCGGCCTCGGGTTGTAATGATTGCAAAGTAGGTGATATTATCTTCTTTTATTGAACTTCTTAATATATAAGTAATATACACTTAAATCATATGAACATTTATCACTAACTGCATAAAAGTCGATACATCTGACATCTTATATAACTAGTATGACATTGAATTTGTACATCAAACCTATTTGAGAACAATAATACTCGCCGTTACTAATGAAACCAACAAGCATATATGAATCATTAAACGTTCTTTTTTCCAACCCTCTGTATCCCTTTCAATAACGTTAAGATAAATCTTAGTAATGTCGAGTTCTCTCTTTGTATCTTTAAGCTCGCTTTTCTCAATAATGTCGAGTTCTCTCTTTGTATCTTCAAGCTCGCTTTTCAAAGCATAAAGCTCCTTTCGTGCAACATCAAGCTCTCTTTTAGCAACGCCAATCTCTTCATTTGCAACCTCATGCTCTCTTTTCATATCTTCCAATAGATCGGAAGATGTGCTCGTATCTATATCATCCAACCATTCAAATCAATTGCATTTATCACTACTCTTATTAAAGTTACCATATTCACGAAATCTATTGCCCCTTTTTTTCCGTGGTTGACAATATCGTTAGCGCTTTAGATCTAAAATGATAATAGATTACACCGTGGGACGATGATGACATATTTAAAGAAACATGATTCTTCATATTTACTTTTCAAATTATCTAAGCTAGAAAAAGACGGCTAAAGTTAAATTATCGAATCTGTAACAAATACAAACTTGTGGTCATTGAAGAAAATTTATGTAACTTGGAACATTAGTTTCGAACAAATATAACAACAAAAATTATAACTCTTGGATGCATTTCATCAAACACATGGTGATCGTTTATCGATGAGTGCATTAAATCACGTAGAGTCAACAATATATACTAGCATCTATTAGCACATGCAAGTAGTATATTATTTTGAACATTCCTTTAATTTAAAAAAAAAATTGAAAGGATTTTGTTTTTTACCTATTAGGCACATTTAATCATGGTAATCATTTATCAAAGAGATACTATAGCCATAAAATTGAACTTGAAACTTATCAGATGAAACACTAACGTATGTAATTAATGCGATCATAGATATGGTCACCATATGCAAAGATAAGATCTGGCAGAAATGCGCACAAAATCATGAAGTCAACAAATTCATACCAACATCTATTTATACATGTAAATATCATATTATTTTGAACATTCAATTAAAGAATTTTGAAAAAAATAAATTGTATGAGCATTTTATCAAACACATGGTGATCATTTGGTAAATAGATACTATATCCATAACATTGAACTTGAAACTTATCATTAAATGGAATGAAATACTAACGAATGTAATTAATGCCATATAAGATATTGTCACCATATGGAAAGATGGGATCTCGCAGATATATACACAAAGATCCAAGAAAATAGAATATAAATGTTGATGAAATATATAAAACCCTATATCTCATTGTATATGATCAAATGAAAACACAAAAATTATAGAAATCACTATAAAAAATTTGATTATAGCACTAATATATAATTACAAAAATAAATGGTCTAGTGTAAAATGGAATATGAATGACGGAGAAGGAATATTTACCTTGCGTGTAAGGCATCGACGGTGCCAGCGATGGTGGCGAAGCCACCAGTTGAAGGGGAAGGTGATGGTAGATAAGGAAGGAGGAGGGAGATGGAGGAGAAAGACGGTGGAGGAGAGGGGAGGCTAAGGAAGAATTTGTCACTGCTGTTAAAGTGATTTAATACAACAAAATTGAAGTATTTATAGTAGTAAAACAAAATGACGTCGTTTTGCTATTTTTGCCGTATGTAAGCAGAGAGTAACAATAATATTACTAATGGTGACAACATTTGCTTAGAGTATAACAAAAATATTAGAAATTTACAACTTGTTTCACTAGAGTAATAATATTTGTTAAAAGGGTAACAACAATCTAACAAGAGGTGATAACATCTTGGTTAACAACCACCTAACATGGGTATGTGTAGCCTATGTGGTGCCTTTATTAATTTAAAAATATGTGACCATAATTAATTCCAATATAATCAACTGCTAGAAATTGGCCACATATTCAATGTAAGCAAATCCAATAGTGGAAATCACTCATGTTGCATGCAAGAAAAATCTTATATGGCAGGTGTCGTGTTCGGAAATTCTCACCCTTTCTCTATATCTCTATCTTTCTCATCAGGCCCGTAGTCCTCCCTCCTCCACGAGTCCTCTTATTCCGCCAACAAGCACTCTGTTTGCCCTTCGCCTGCACTCTCTATTTTCTGCCCTCCCCAAGTTCTCTCTCTCTCTGTATAAAATATGTAGATCTGTTTCATACCCATATTTGTACAGATTTTTACATATTCAAAAATAATTGTAAAGATTTTTAAAATCATATTTTTAACAGATTTGTACTTATTTTTTAAAATCCATTAATAATTTTAATCCATTAGTAATTTTTATTTAAAGAAAACAGATTTTAATCATGTTATTTTAATTTTTTTTAAAAGCGTTTTCACAAAGTATATGTTGTTATGCTGCCAGACTTTTTTAATCAATTAATAATTTTTTGGTACTATTTTTTTCATATTGTATTATTTACTAATTTTTAGTTTATTTTCTTATAAAATTTCAAAGTTTTAGTAGGTATACATATATATGTACTCATAGTTTAGTTCTGGCTTATAATTGTGAATATCGCTAAATCTATTTTTGGTAAATTAAAAATTATGTGGCTTCAACATGGATAACTGTCAATTTGAGTGTTTCCATATTATAGTAGTATCATATACAATAATATAAAAGAAGAGTCTCCACGTTAACTTTGTATCAAGTGACACTTCTAATATATTGCCATGTATCATTTCTTAATTAACAAATTAAAAATTTTATTGAACGGATAATAGGCACGGCAATTGAATTCGAACTTGTGGGTACCCATTCGAACATACCTCAATTTTGATGGGAAAATTCCGCTTTGAGTGGGTTCGGGTTTTGAGAAAACTCATTTGTCAAAGGTGGGGCCGAGGGTGGGAATAGGGATGGGAATGCTGATACCCGACCCATACCCAACCCCGAACTCGACCTACTCATTTAAAATTACATTATTACCCACATTAGGGTTCCATATGATAAGATACTTCCACATTCAGATTCAAATTTAAGAAATGGTGGCTCTCTCTCCCCTTCCACATTCATTCTCGCATCTCCTCCTAGTCCCAAAGGAGGCACGTCGCTTCTCTCCCCCAATCCTGATGGCACCGCTGCTAGGTATGGCAATTGAATCCGAACCCGTGGGTACCCATCCAAACCCACTCCGATTTTGATGGGGAAAATATGTTTTGAGTGGGTTTGGGTTTGGGTTTTGGTTTGGGTTTGGGTTTGGGTTTGGGTTTGGGTTTGGGTTCGGGTTCAAGGAAAACCCACTTGTCAAAGGCTGGGGCGGGGATAAGAATGTTGATACCCCAACCCATACCCAACTCCGAATCCGACTTGCTCATTTGAAATTACATTATTACCCATATTAGGGTTCCATATGATATGAAACTTCCACATTTAGATTTAGATTTCAAAAATGGCGGTTCTCTTTCCCCTTCCACATTCCCATCCGCATCTTTTCCTAATCCTGACGGCAGCGTGCCGTTCCTCTCCCCCGATCCTAACGGTGCTACTGTTCTCCCCCTGGTCCCGAGGTGACGATGCATTTAGTGCTATGGCCAGCACCAAAGTCTTCTTCCCTCGATAGTTGACAGTGGCGATTTCTTCCTCCCATTTCCTCTCGTCGGTCGTCGCCTCTCACACCACCGGAGAACACCATGATCTCTTCAACGGTAAGCCCTATTTCTTAACTTTTACCATCGTGGTTAGGGCTTATGCTGAGCTAGCTGATTTAGGTTTGGGAATGAGTGTTTTGGGTTTGATTGTTAAAGTTGGTTATGAGAATGATTTATCTATTTCTAATTATTTGATAACATTGGGTTTGTGCAGTTGTACTTATTGTGTAGAAATATATGGGTTTGTTTTCATTTGTTCAAATGTAATTATGGTATGTATTTATTGATGTGACATATGTATGGATTTGTGTTTATTAGTGCAAATTTGAAATCTTTGAATAAAAAAACATGAATTTGTTCTTACTTTTTGTAAATTACATGTAGACTTGTGTTTATATGTGGAGATGTATAGATTGGTATAGGTGTTGATTTGTGTAAATGTATATAGGTTCCTGTGAATCAGCTATAAGGCCCCAATTTTTCACCAACATTGTAGCACTACTGTATCAGTGCTGTAGCAATACTGT